>JAKUHH010000177.1:875511-1101386 GCA_022701365.1 Mycocentrospora acerina
CCCCCCCCCCCCCCCTCAACCGTCCTTGTTTGTACTAGCTTGGGAAATATTGATAGGCATAGATCCTACCAGTCTACTCTTATTGTGGATGAGTTGTCCTTTCTACATATAGAAAACTCTCGTTCTGTCTCTCTCTCTCTCGCGTCCAACATTCCCATCTGGTCCAACATCAACGCCTAGCTGGAATCGATCAAAGAGATTAAAAAAAAAAGTGAAGAAAAATTACTTTATTCGTGGACAAAAGGTAACCTCGAATTGATTCAAGAAAAACCCCATCTTTCTAGGACTAGTGGCTGCTTTTGTGTATTCCCCTCAGTCCAACCATGCATGACCTATATATGTAATACGCGATCCAGCCGCCATATTCCATACCATACCATTCGAATCGCCTTTCCTCCCCTTTGTCGAGCCATATCAAAAGCCGTTACTTTTCCACCGCGACAGGCGTCCCGCTCCGACTCAGCACGCTCGCGGAGCTACCCGTTCGGTTCAAAGGGGTGACACTCCGACTCCTCTCACGTTCTCTCTCCTTCTCCCGATCCTCAATCTTGACTCTCTCCCTCGCCTCCTCGACCAGTCTCTTCGCTTCACGCACGTTGCGCATAGTCCTACTAAGCCGGCCCTCCTTGCCCTCCTGCAACTTCTGCAACTCGCCCCGTGCCTCGATATCCTCTTTGGTCTTCTGGACGAAGCTCTTGAATCCACCCTTGAGGTCACGGCGTAAATCCTGTCCGTCGTCGAAGATGCAGTCGTTGTCACGGATCGAGTTTAGGTTTTCGACGCGTCGGGTGAGATACAGAGTTGGGCGGCGGTTTTGATATTGATCTTTGCGTTGGGCAATGATGCGTTGAACTTCTTCTTCGTAGGCGGTTTCGTAGACATTCAAGTCCACATTCGACGGGGATTCCGAGACGACGCACGAGTCTTCGGGTGTGGGTTGATAATCTTCTCCGGTACCGATGTTGAGGAAGAGGGTATCCTCCAGTGGGTCGTGGGCGTGTCCTTTGCCGATAGTGGGCGTAGAGGGTCCCGAAGAAGCTGAGGCACCAGGTATGGAAATTGGTTGAGAAGGTATGGGTCGGCGCGACATGCTTTCATGTATCAATTTACTACCGGCAGAGTCTAGAGGTTGTGGTGTGCTCGGGCTGCTATGCGTGGGAGTTGTAGCTGCTGACTGCTTTCCCGTTTCTTTTCGGAATCCCGTTCTTGTAAAAGACGCGTCGTTTATATTCTGGGGGGTTTTGCGGTTGTAACTGTCGACGCTTATGTCCCGATGTACGCCCTCTGTAGTCAGTGCTCCTTCAACAGCCTGCCGGTCATGTGTATCTTGCGATTTCGATTTCCGTAGTGCCGAAGGTCGCATGGATAGTGGCGGCTGGACAATTCGTGAAGATCCGCCCAACATACCCTCCAAACGTTCTGGTCGCCTTCTAAACAGTAACTGCTTGAAACGTTTGACGGCTCGGACCTGTTGATGGTTAGCACATTACAGTCTAACCAATTTCTTTTTCAGGAAGGGTCAGCTTGCACTCACGACCGTGACTAAATGGCCCATGTTCCCAGTAATAGCAGCGTTAACTTCTTCGTCAGTGGGAGGATCTAAGATGACGGCCACATTGTCAGACTTGGGTAGTAAAGGGTCAGTGCCTTGTCGCGTGACCCATGGGTGTTCCTGTACATGTCAGCAAAGAAGAGTGCACGATGCAAATAAGTGCAGCTTACTCTCAACTGATCCATGGTGATTCGTTTCTTTGGGTCTTTTTCCAGCAACTTTTGAAGGAGGTCTTTGAGGGCGCTATCGCAGGGACCGTCAAAATCTAAATCGTCTTCCCGTATCGCTTCATACAGCTCGATCATGCCATGTTTTTCAAATGGTATCCTGCCAAAGACGAGGCAATACAGCGTACAGCCCATGGACCAGATATCTGCCGCCTTTCCCGAAACGCGGCCATGTTTGGCGACGCACAATTCGGGTGGCATGAAAGCCGGCGAACCAGCAGATTTGGCGGTTTTCATGTCGCCTTCTTTATCGAACATCTCTGATACACCAAAGTCGGAGATTTTAAGCACATCGTCTTCCATGATGAGGCAGTTGTCCGGCTTGATATCTCGGTGTATGATTCCTTGGGCGTGAACTACTCGACATGTCAGTTCTCAATCTTGTCAAGCTCTGCGCAAGACCTACGGTATTCCAGGCCCAGTATCATGTCTCGAAACCAGCACCGGGACTGTTCTTCCGTGTATGGATCGGCACGCTCCTCGAGGCCTACCTGCATGACGACGCCCTTTTTGCACATTTCCATGACCATGTACAGCGAGTCTTCCTCTGGGTCGTCGAGCACCTCGAAGAGCGCGACGAGATTCGGATGGTTGAGCTTCTTCATGATGGCGATTTCCTCCTTGATCAGCTCAAAGGCATTGTTCTCTTCAAAGGACGAGTGCCGGTGTAGGGGCGAGTTGAATCCAATGCCGGCAGGGAGGGCGCGCCGGCGTCCCGGTCTGCGGAGGAGGTTGGACTGGGCGCGCTTCCGTAGACGAGACTTTGAGAATTCTTTGACAGCCTGCACGCCAGCGTGTCAGCGGAAGGCACTCTTTTGTCATCGTTGGTAGACGGGCATTCTAGCCCCTGCGCTGGGCTGTTGGAAGCTAGAGGATTGGTGACCTCACATATTCTTGGCCATACTGGTCCACAGCAAGATGGACGGACCCAAAGGAGCCACGGCCTATTTCCTGCTTTATCCAATACTGGTTGATGCGGTGCTGGGCGGTGCCGTCATCTTCGCTGTTGCTGTACTCGGAGCGCGCATTGAGCGTTTCCTGTAGGCCTGGTCAGACTCTGGGTTGTATACTCGTTTGTGTGTCCATGTTTGGTGTTGTAGAGATTTGAATGGTAGAAAGCATTTCTTGCTCTCCTTTTTTCTTTGTTTCTTTCTTTTTTCTCTCTCACTCTCTGTCTCCCTCTCCATGGCCATGGCTTAGCTCGAGTGCATGTTTCCATACGAGGGGAGTAGGTGGTGACATGCAGGCCTAGCTAGGCCAGGAGGGGGACTAGCTGCTGTCTAGCCATGTGGCTTTCGGGGGGGGGGGGCACTCGCACCTTTACGTGTCTATTGGAGGAGGCAGCTCGGCTGTGGTGTCGCAACGGGCTTTGGTATGTGGGTGTGGACCTGTAGGGGCGTCAGGACCGCGGCGTCGGCACATCCAAAGGCGAGGGCATACATGAACTTGATGGGTTGTGGGCGCCCGGGCACGCCAGCTGTGGAGAGGTCGAGGGTGGGTGTCGAGGTGTAAAATGTAGGGACGTCCGACTCGGAAGCGAGCCTGGAGGGAGGTGCAGGGGAGTGTGACATGACGCAATGATGGGTAGGCCTGATAAGGGCCCGAGGAGCGCGCTCGGCGAGGAATCAGTGTCTGCACGGCTGCTAGGTGCTGAGAGGTCCGCCGGGAACTGTCAATGGCAGGTCTAGGATGGTGCTCTGTGACGGGAGGGGAAGCTGCAGCGGAGAGGGGCGTCTGGCCCTCAGCTAGGCTGCGTCTCTTTTCAGCCTCAGGCAGCGACTATCGGTCATCATCGACCCGCAGGCCTGCCCTTCTTTGACGCCCATCTCTCTCCACGCTGCACAGGCTGGCTGTCCCGCCGGCACGTCTTGGCAGACCGCGTCCGCCTACTGGCAGCTGCGACCATTGACACGAGGCCATTGACCGCGACGGCAGCCTCGACACATGCGCCTCCCCGCAGTCTAACACCTCTCCACACTACTCACACTACTCGCACTACTCACACTACTCGCACTACCCACACTACTTGCGCTAGAGCTGCACAACATCAACACGACCTACACTACAATACACCAGCAACCCATTGCGCCTGCCACGACATCAACACGACACGACACGGCACGACACGACAACCAACACACATGCCATAATGGTACTCTACGCCTTTTACATCTTTGACCGGCACAGTATGCAACCTCCTTCCCTCACTCACTCCTTCCTTCCCTATCTCACTCCTTCCCTCCCTATCTCACTCCTTCATTTCCCCCCTCCCTCCCTCCCCCAATCCATCCCTCGCTAACCCCCTCCCAGCGCAATGCATCTACAGCCGCCGCTGGACGCCCACCCCCCGCCCAACAACCTCATCCAGCACAAAGCCCACACGTCCCCCCTCCCAAGAAACCCCTCTTCCCGTCGCCGCCCCCACCCGCGCACCGCTCTCACACTCGGATGATGAAAAGCTCATCTTTGGCCTCGTCTTCTCGCTGCGCAACCTCGTGCAGAAGCTCGGCGGCACCGACGACACCTTCCTCTCGTACCGCACGGGCGAGTACAAGCTGCACTACTACGAGACGCCCACACGCATGAAGTTTGTCATGCTCACAGACACAAAAGTGATTAATTTACGGCAATACCTGCATCAAATCTGGGCGAATCTATATGTCGAGTACGTGGTCAAGAATCCACTTGCGCCGACTGAGCACCCGGGTGGAATTGGTGTGGCGAATGAGTTGTTTGAGAGGGGGTTGGAGCGGTTTATTGAAGCTGTATTGCCAGTGTAAGCAAATAACTGGGAGGCTTGAAGTGATTGATTTGAGCCTTTTTATTGCCAGCGTGAGGGGAGGAGATTAGAGACTGGAGAGTGAAATGGGTCAAGGACTAGAAGACTAAAGAGGAGAAAAAGAGAGGTAGTAGCTGCAGCATGTTCTGGGTACGAGGATAGACGCATTATGATACCCCACGTTATGTTTTTTTTAGCGTCGAATCAATTAGAGCATGAGCTTTAAGGGACAGTGATTGTGACGATTAGGCGTGTTGGTGAAGGATACTCGAATTGATTGGTTCGTTCGTTCGTTCGTTCGCTCCTTCCTTCTTTCCTTCCTTGACTGCATGTTGATGAACCCAACACAGCGCACAGTCAGATACTATAGGTACTCTAACACTGATCACTCCCAACAAGACGCAAGACATGAAGAATTGTACAACAAAAACAATCAATCAAGTAGATTTATTCATGGATTCATAGATTCATTCATTTCAGTCATAAGATGCCTACTACCTCTTCCTCTCCCTCTTCCTCTTCATCATCACCAACACAAAGGGGGTATGTATGTACCCCCATCAACAAATTTCCTTTTCCTTTTCTTATCCTTTCCCTACCCTACCATACCCATTCCATCCCATTTTTCATAAACCCACCTTCTAAGAGAAACGAAAAGAAAAAAATGAAAGAGGAAGAAGAAAAAAACGCCTAGAAATGCAACATGGATAGACCTGCTCTCTCTCTCTCTCTCTCTCTCTCTCTCTCTCTCTCTCTCTACATATATATGAGAGATCAAACCCTCTCAGCAACACCATACGCCGACTTTGCGCTCTCGCTGAAGCGCGCCTTGCCCAACCCCTGCCTCACCTCATCTAGCTGCTCCAAGCCCGTCATCTGCTTCCCCTTCTTGACTCTCCTCTTGCCCGCGACGTGGTGGGTGCCCAAAAAGTCGTCCATGATGTTGTCAAAGTCGCTTCGTAGCTGGGGCGCCTCGCTCATGCCGCTCATGCCACTCATGCCGCTCAAGCCGCTGAAGCTGGAGAATTTGCTGAGGCCAGAGACGTAGGAGACGTCGTCGGGGAAGTCCTCGGCGGCGTATTCTTCCTCGATCTTGTCGAAGCGCTGGTCGAGGAGGGTGAGGCCTTCAGTGCGGTGGAGGGCGGATGAGGACATGCTGTACCCGGATGTCGAGGTCATGGCACCCTTGCGCTTCTTCTTGCGGCCGCCGGCGGTGAGGGCCGAGGCGCCGGTGAGGAACGAATGTGTGTCCGAGGGGGCGGTGGGCTTGGGGGCTTTGCCAGCGTTTTTGAACTTTTTGAATTCTTCGAGGTAGGCGAGGTCAGATTCGTCGGCGGGGGCGGGGGCTTGGTCGGGGGCAGGGAGGGTGGAGGGGTCTGTGGGGGCGGTGGACTTGGGCTTCTTCTGGGAAGACGAGGCTTTGATGGTGTCGTCGGTTTGCCAGCCTTCGTCCTCTTCGTCGTCGTCGAGGAAGCGCTGCATCGAGTCGCCGGCGTCGTCGTGGTGGCTGTAGTCGTCGTAGCCGGATGCGTCAAACTCTCGCTGGTCGACCTCGTAGCCGTCCTCTGCCAGCTGGGCGAAGATGTCGTCCTCGTCGTCGACATAGGCGTCGTCGTCGAGGGCCTCGAGAACCTCCCGCAGGCGCGGGTCCATGTCTGGCTGGAAGCCTGCGAGGGCGTCTGGGATGTTCTGCTGGTCCTGGTAGGTGGTCTTGCGCACAAACTCCGAGGGGGCCATGTCCTGGCCAAAGATGTCGCTCACGCTGCTGGCCGTGCTGTTCATGCTGTATCCCGCGTCGCTCTGGCGCTCGTCCAGCGAGGCGTTGCGCAGGGCGTCGGCCAGGTCGAATTTGTCTTTTCCCTTGCCCTTTTCCTTGTCCTTCTTGGCCTCGACAAAGTAGGCGTCTCCGGCGCCGGAGCCCAGGTCGCGCATGTGCTGCATGTAGTCGTACTCGGTGTCGTCGTAGAAGATGCCATGGTTGGCGGCCTCGCCCTCGTTGCGCCGGACTCTGGCCTTGTACTGCTCCTCCAGGTCGCGGCGAGACTGGATCTTGCTGCGTCCCGAGGCGGCCGAGTACTGCGAGGCGCGAGAGCTGCCCGCGGCCTCGGGCTCGTCGCGCATGTTGGGCGCGCTGGTCTCGGCAAAGACCATCTGCGGGGCGTCTTCATCGTGGATGCGGGGATCGTTTTGGGCGCGGTGCACGAGTCTGTAGTTGATGGCCGTCTTCTTGTCGCTGGCGGAGGGGCGTGGTTAGCGGGGTACTCGGGGGCATTCGCAGCGGCCATGGGCGCACATACATGAACTTGCGGCGAGGCATGTTGGCGGTGGGTGGCTGCACAGTGAATGGCTTGAATGGCTCGAGTGCCTGCGCAATCAAACGGCTCGAGTGGCAAGGGAGTGCGCTGACAAACGGCGCTGGCGGTGCTTTGCCGCCAAAAAAATATTACTCGCCTAAATAATGTTCGGCGCGGGTGTGACGTGGGGCAACTTTCTCTTCCACCCCTCACCTGCGCACCCAGTCCTCGCCCACACACCACACTCCTCGTCCACCACACCACACACCACACGATACCCCAAAATACACCGCAACCATGGTCTTGGCAAAGTCCAAGAAGAGCGTCGGGCTGGGCAACAGCCTGATGAACGACAGGTTCGGCAAGGGCAAGGGCGCCGACATGCGCAAGGGCAACTTCAACGCCGGCATTGAGCGCACAGGGCAGAATGGCGAGAAGGTGAGTCTACCCTCTGTCAGGCGTTGACATGTACATGTGTGTGTGTACAAGTGCATATACATGTGCAGATATATGTTTATATGCATATGCGTGTAGATATATATATACACACACATACCAGCATATACATGCATACATGTGTATATATATACACACATACACACACACGTGTACATGTATCTGCATACCTGCGCATATGCATATTTACAAAGTCTCTCCAAAATGCCCATACTAACCCCGCCCCCAGTACATCACCAACGAGAAAAAAGAGGCGTCGTGGGTCAAGATGCGCTCCGTCACTGAGCAGGGCGCCCTTGACGAGTTCCTGTCCACAGCTGAACTCGCTGGCACAGACTTCACCGCCGAGAAGATGAACAACGTCAAGATCATCCACAAGGACCAGAAGAACCCCTACCTGCTGTCTGCCGCCGACGAGCGCAGCATCATGCGCAAGCACCGCGAGAACAAGGAGCGCCTGAGCGTCCCCAGACGTCCCAAGTGGGACGCCACCACCACCGCACAGGAGCTCGACACACGCGAAAAGGAGGCGCTGCTGCTTTGGCGGAGAGGCCTGGCCGAGCTGCAGGAGAACAACGACTTGCTCATGACCCCCTTTGAGCGCAATCTCGAGGTCTGGAGGCAGCTGTGGCGAGTCATCGAGAGGTCAGACTTGGTCGTGCAGATTGTCGATGCGCGAAACCCGCTTCTCTTCCGCTCCGAGGACTTGGAGGTCTACGTCAAGGAGGTCGACCCCAAGAAGAACAACTTGTTGCTGGTCAACAAGGCTGACATGATGACGCTGGATCAGCGACGTGCCTGGGCCGACTACTTCACCGAGGCCGGCATCAACTACAAGTTCTTCTCTGCCGAGCTGGCCAAGGAGATCAACGAGGCTAGGGCACATGAAGACGACAGCGAGGATGACGGCGAGGGAGAAGAGGAGAGCGACGAGGACGAGGAAGAGGAAGAGGACGACGTTGAGGAGGACTCAGACTCGGAAGCTGACGATCTGGCAGTAAAGGCAAAGAAGATCAACTACAAGAAGCAGGAGCAAGAACTCGCCAGCGACGAACCACTATCAGAGGAAGAGGAGAGGATACGGATATTGACCACCGAGGACCTCGAGGCTCTGTTCCTCCAGCACTCACCAGACGTGGACACGGGACCCAACGGCGAACGTCGCAAGACCCAGATTGGTCTCGTCGGTTACCCCAACGTCGGAAAGTCGTCCACCATCAACGCTCTCATTGGCGCAAAGAAGGTGTCCGTCTCTGCGACACCAGGAAAGACGAAGCACTTCCAGACTGTCCACCTCAGCGAGGAGGTCGTGCTCTGCGATTGCCCTGGTCTCGTGTTCCCCAACTTTGCCTTTACCAAGGCCGAGCTTGTATGCTGCGGTGTCCTCCCCATCGACCAACTCCGTGAATACACTGGCCCTGCCGGTCTTGTAGCCCAGCGTATCCCCCAGATCTTCCTCGAGGCCATCTACGGTATGAAGATGAACATCCGTCCCCAAGAGGAAGGCGGAACCGGTGTGCCCACCTCTGAAGAGATGCTCCGCGCCTACGCCATTGCCCGTGGTTTCTCCACCCAAGGTCTCGGCCAGCCCGACGAGTCTCGCGCTGCACGATACATCCTGAAAGACTACGTCAAGGGCAAACTTCTCTTCGTGCACCCCCCACCCGTCGACCCACCTCTCAACCCTAAGAACTTCAACCGCGAACTCTACGACATCTCACATCTCCCCGAGCGCCGACGCGCAAACTTTGCTCTCCGCGCAGGCTTCTCTTCTGCCGCCGATGCTGCTGCCGCTGCGGGCGAAGATGCCTCCCTTATGGACGAAGATCTCGACGCCCTCACCCTTGCCGGCGCGCCCCTCACCGGCGAGAAGACTGTCCGCATGGACAAGAAGTTCTTTGGCCCCGGTCAGGGCAGTGCCGTCACCAGTTTGCCATTCCACCACAAGTACAGCGAGCAGGGCAAGGAGCTGAGCGGTAGGAAACTGAAGACACTGACCGCGCTCGAGAGGAACGTTGATCCCAGCGAGATTCAGGTCAACAGCAAGAAGCATTTCAAAGCGAATAAGAAGAGGGCGAAGAAGGTCAAGACGGAATATGATTGAGAGGATTAGAGATGGGTGAATGAATAAACGGATGGATGGATGGATAAACGGATAGGATTGGGACGGACAGGTTGGTCTTCTTTTTCGTTATTTTTTCCACGATTTTTTATATCAAAAAGGGATTTTCTTTTCTTTTCTTTTCTTTTCTTTGGGTTGCATAGTCGGCGTTTTGTGTGTGTGTTTGTGTAGATTTTGACAGATCTCGAGCCTTTTCTCGCATGAGTAGGGACCTTGCCTTTTAGATGGAGAACAAAAAAAATTGGAAATGCATATATGACTTTTTATGACTTGTATTACAACTTGACTCGACTCGACTCGACTCGACTCGTTGATGTACTCGTACTTGGTTTGGTTGTCATGTCTAAATCTAGCAGCATCATCATCATCATCATCATCATCATCATCATCATCATCATCATCATCTCTCTCTCTCTCTCATCACGCACACGTAGAGGGGGGAAGGGGGGAATAAACAAACAGCATCTACAAGACTGATTTCTACGACGGACCGAAAAAGAAAAAGAAAGTTCTTCTTCAAAAATTTATTATTTTCTCCTCTTGCTCATCTCACCCCAAAGTCTATATATATATGTAGTACGCAGCGATTCAAACATGGACAATCATCAACATGAAGATGGGATACCAAAAACATCCCAACTAAAACACGGCTATTAAAATCCTGCTATTCACCTCCTCCTCGCACCATCTCTCCAAAACTCCCTCTCCTCTTCATTTCCATTTCCCTCTCCCTCCCCCTCACCATCAACACCATCTGCCCTCACACTCCCACTCCCACTCCCACTAACCCCCCTCCAAAGCAAATTCAACGTCCCGCTGAAACTCCTGCCCCTCCCTCCTCCCCCGGCAGCAGCACCAAGCCCAGGCCTCGATCTTTCCCTCTCCCTTTCCCTCTGCCGCTCACCACTCCGCTCCCTGACGCGGTGCTCCTCAGCCGTGCGCCGGCGATCGAGCGGCTCGCCGAGAAAGTCGCTCCCGCTGGTACTAGTGCGGATGCCGAGGACGCTTTCGCGGCGGCGCACACCCCCTGCGCTGTTGGCGGCGCCTCCGCGCTTGAGATCCTGGACCATGGCTGTGAGGCTGGTGCTGAGTGGGGAGGCGAGGAGGGGGCCAAAGGATGAGGAGAGTGTGGGGGGGCGGTCGGCGGTGCGGAGGCGCCGGAGGTTGGGGGTGGTGGTGGTTGCTGTTATTGTTGGGGGGGTGTGCGGGGAGGGGGTTGCGGGTTGGGGGGCGAGAGGGGGGGCGGCTTCCGAGGGGAGCACCGGCGTCGAGGTGTGCCGGGAGATGGGGGGGATGGGGGTCGAGGGGTAGAAGGGGATGGTGGTGGTGGTGGTTTGGGTTGGGGTTTGTGGCGGTTTGGAGGGTGGGGAGTTGGGAATGAGGTTTATGGCGGGGGTGAGGGGGCGGGCGTGCTTGGTCGGGGATTGGGCGCCGAGGGTGGAGGAGCCGGTTTCCGCGTCGTCGTCGTCGTCGTCTTCTTCCCTCCCGTTGGCTTCCTCGTCGGCGTTGTGGTAGGCTTCCGTGTACATGTTTATCCCGTCCTCATTTTCGGAATCGTACTCGTCGTCCGAGTCGTCGACGTTGTTTTGCCGTGATGGGCGGCCGCTTGTGATGAGCCATACGCCTGTGAATGTCAGGGCGCAGCCGCCGACAAACTTTCCGGCATGGTCGCCAGATGTGCGTTCAAAGTCGCGGTATAAGATTGCGGACCCGAGAATGACGGAGAGGGTGAAGAGAACGAATTGGACGGGAATGACTTGTGTCGCATCGAAGCGCTGCAGGGCGCGGTTGATGTACTTGATCTGCATGATAGCCGTGCCGGCTAGGATGAAAACCAGTAGGTAGAAGACTGGGAAGGTGATGACGCGCCAGAGGGTGTATGACAGTAGTGATGCGACGCCTTTTGTGGAGAGGGCTGTGAAGCCGCCTGTTGGACTGTTAGAATTCGTTTCTGGTGTTGCACAATACGCCGTCTCCTTCTCGAAAAGCAGAGCAGGTATTTGCTATAACGTGTAGACTGCGAAATCTCCGTGCTTCCCAACGTGGGCAGTGTAAAAAGTAGACTCACCAAAAAGCCCCACAAGCCCCAGATCAATCAAGATGCTCTTCTCCCCAAACCGATTACTCGCCACCATCAGACCCGCAATGACTGCACACGTAATCCCCAGATAAGTCTCAAACTCCCATCTCCTGATCAAATCCCAGATCTCATCCGGCCCCAACTTTGGGTTGTTGTCACTGGCAGAAAACACGACCGTGACGGCGCCGCCGACGGCAATAATAACACCAAGTGCATCACGCTTGCGGAACGGCTCTTTCAGCATAAACGGCGCGATGATGCAGTTGGAGATCAAGGCGACAACACCCAAGGGAGACACAATAGACGCAGGCGCGAAACCATAGGCAAGAAAGTTCCCAGCTTCACCAACAGTCATGAGGATTATGCCGAGCCACCAGTACGTCGACTTGAGGTACGAGGGATGTTTTGTCACGGGCTCCTCTCCATCTGCGCCCAGCAGCGGGGAAGATTCCGAAGCCTCGAGTCCATTTGCAATCCCATTCGCATCCTCTGTCCGCCTCTTCCTCTTGGCCCCGTCCGCCAACCGCGCCAAACTCGTCTGGCTGGCGCTCCTCCTCTTCCTCTTCCGCTCCTTCTCCTGCCACTCCCTGTCGAGCCGGATGTGCGCATACCGCTGCATGTTCAGCGCAAACGAAATCAGCACATTTCCAACAATCGACGTCACGATGCCAATAAGACTGCTCCAATTCTCGTCGTATCCTCCAGGCTTGCCCGGAACCCAGAGCGCTGCATTATAATTATGAGGTGGTGGTGGTAGTAGTGGTGTTAGGAGGGGGGTCGCTGAGCCAGCAGCAACGGAGCTGGGCGGGATGCGCATGGTTGCGGAGCGCGCGGAGGGGCGTTGGGAGAGACGGGTCGACGTGGTGCTGCGGGGGAAAACGGTGGTCGCGCGATTCCGTGACAGGGGGGGGAAGGCGAGGATTCGACGACTATATGACTGTATTGCGACGCATGATGTTGGTAGACTTGTTCATTTAAGTTGAGCAAAGAGGTTGGCAATGGTAGTGCCAGTTCCGCGATACCGTCCAGGGTCGCCCGGCGATCGCTTTTCACATGACGGCATGCGATCCAAGCGCAAGGCTATCCCACGCTGGCCGTCACATGGCTTGCAATACGGCGGAAGGGATCATGTCGCTTTGTATGTGACGACTGTGATTCGTGGAGGAAGGCCAATTGGAAGACAGCCAACTCCCCTCGATTTGGTAGTCTTCCATTTTCGTTTTGCTCAACCATAACCTCCTGTTCTGGTACAGCACGCTTTCTGGAAAAAAAGTAACTCGCCCGCATCACACCCCGTGCACCCAGTGATACTCACATTTCTCCCGTCTACGGAGCTGAGTACGTTGCAAAAGAATCCTTGAACACATTCACTAGACTGGATTCTCACTGCCACCCGTCAAGGCGAGCCTTGCGTCCTATCTTCATGCTCAGTGCAACATGAGACGGGGCACGACTCAAGCGCCATCCTCCCATTGTTTGGCAGACTGTCTACTGGACTACAACCACACATCATCCGGCCTTGCAACTACCCAGCCCTCTTTCTGCTTATATTTGTGTCAAGATGCACACAAGTTGAGGCTAAGAACATGTCTTACTCTTGTGCAGACACGTGGTGCCTGTCCGACGCCTACTGGCTACTGACGGACCTGACTCTGCACAACCAGTGACAAGTCTGTTCTAGGCTAACAAGTAACTTGTACGCGAGTTTTGTAGTGCCAGTTCCTTTGAGCAAACAGGCCTCGCCGTAAGTAAATGTCAATCACGTGAAGCTGGACATATACCACAGTATAAGCGAAAGACGATACGTTAGATGTACCTTGCAGGTATCAAAGCTTCTGCTTACACCCTTTAGCGGAGAAAAGAAGGCCGTCGCATGGGATTATATACATCTACTAGCTTGTACAGGTAGAGATTGATCTTTTGCTACATCACAAAGGCTTTCTAATAGAGAGTATGGCGACTGAGCGACGCTAGTACCATAGAGGAACAGGAAAGAGAGCATGCTTTGACTGGACGCGACAAAGCATCTTCCCGCCAGCAAAGGAGTTTTGTGATACCGTGGGCGCAATAAAAACGAGTCAAACATCAAATCTTCTCTCACTCTTATCAACTGTGGGCAGGTCGATTCCTACCTGCTGAAGCGCGAGAGAGACACCACTTTTATGGGCGACGCAAGCCCCTTGACTGTTTCTACTCTCAATGTCACGCCTGATTTGAGCTTTCTGGGCAGTAGTCCAGGCATACAAGACAGGCTGTACGTAATAAAACGATGTGAGGCAGAACACCACCTGAGGGATTTGTTCGCTAGCATGTGCTTACCCTGTAGAGGGATTATCAACATCATTGACTGTACCAAGTCTCTGACGTAAGCCCAGCTGAGGACATCTTACCATCTTATCAATAGCTGTTGATTTCAAATCTACTTTCATAGTTTGGAGCTGCAGAGATGGTTGAGGTCATAGATGGGGGAATTTAGTAATTACAAACTGACTAAACCTGTGCAGGCTAAATCTAGTAATTTAGTAATTACTAATTTACTAAATCCCATACAAAAAATGTCTGTGGTTAGTAAGTACTTACACTTTGCTTAGTAATTACTAAATATCCTACATCTATGGTTGAGGTCAACTTAGGCATACAGGTAGGCATGTGCGTTTCGCATTGAGCTTCCTGTTCCTAGGAAGAGCCGTCCAATGAAGCCGAGATGGACAGCCAAGCGCAACGTGTGTTGGCGTTTTCTGTGGAACGTCTGGGGGTAACAATTATGGGCCGACTTTGGCATAGCAGCCGTTTCGAGTATTTCTGCCGCTATAGAGCCGGATATGCAAGACATGTAGTCGGGGACATTATCAGCGATTCACGGGTGTTCGTCACCTTGCAGCCGAGCGAGTACGAAATATAAACGGGGCAACAAGATGAGTAGTTCTCAGCCACTGAAAATGGTAAGGCGATGAAAAGATGGTGGACTTCCTCTCGAGTGTTGGAGGCCGTGTCCACTTTGTGAGGATCCAGCAGTCAGCAACCACAGGCCAAAGAGGGCGCTGCAGTTCCTAGTCGACGGATCCAACCAAGCCGATCATGTCGGGGAATGTTGGTGGGCAGGGTCGAGGAATCGTTGATGGGTAGCAGCCGTTGGACGAATTAGGACAGTCCATGCGTTGAGACCTGCAGCAGTTGTGTCGCCGAGGCGCGGGATCGCAAAGCGGCAGGTGCGGCATTTCTGACTGGACGGTTGTCCGTCGGCGGTTTCGTATGCAGGTGGTTGAGTTGCGGTGTGCATGGTGATGTGGGAGCGCCCAGCCATGAGATGCGGGGCAGAGGGATATATGTACTGTGTGAAGACACAGCCCTCGCTTGAGCACCGCCCGTGCAAGGGTGTCGACGTATGAGGACATGTTGAAACACACAGTCGGCAGCTTGTCCAGAGCCTGGCGACTTTTTTCATCTGTTTGATCCAGGGCACACGTGTTGCGGGCATAGATCTGGGGCTAGGCCAGACTAACTCGCAACCATCTAGTCAAGACCTGGTTTCATATTCATCATTTCCCTCACTACATGCGATTACAAACCCGATGCAGTAGCGGCTGTTTTCAAGCTCCTGTGCATGGCGCCCCACGAGAGTGTAGCTTGGATGCCAGTGGAGCAGCTCACCCGAGTGACCTCGGGTGTCGTGACACCAAGCCTGTGGTGGACTCAAGCTTTGCTGGTCACGGAGGCGGCTGGAGAACAAGATTCTGCGAGCATTTGCGTCACAGAGCGTTGGTAGAAGCCCCCAAGCGACGGGCACCTGGAGCTACGCACTCCGGGCCGCCTAACGTGGGAGCAAGGGGGAGACTGGGCTGGTAGTACGTCAACGTTAGCAATTCGTGAGACAGCAGGAAACTCGAGTTGCGTTGCCGGCTCTGGCGACAGTGAATGCCCGGATGTCCGCAGGCCGGCGCTCGCCAATCACCAAAGCAGCCACGAGGCGCGCATGGCCCAGTGGCTCTCCGCACACAAAACAATCAAGCTCCCGCCGTGCGCTTGGCCGATTGCCGCGCTTCGCCTTATTAATGGCGGTCGGCAAGCGTCGAGCAACGGGGACAAGAAGACGGAAAAATGCCTCAAGCTAGACTGCTTCTCGAAAGCCGTCCATGGTCGAGGCTGTGCAAAATCTCCGCACAGTCTGCCCTCACAATACATAATTCTGCCAGGCCGGTTTCCAGTGCCTATCTCGAGCCCGCCCTCTTCCCATCCTACCGTTTCCGAGCGTGCATGTAGTAGTGTAGTAGTGTGGTAGTGGTAGTGTAGTCGCGCACGCACAGCCGCAGCTTCCTTCGCCAACGTCACTCGCGCCAACCCTCTCGGCAATCGACTCAGCCACACAAGAGCCACCGTCAGTCCGCGTGGACCAAAAGAGTATTTCACTCAGCGCCCGCGCGTTTGTAAGCCCCTTCGACGCCTTTCGTAGCTGGCAATTTTGCCTGCCATCAGCCACCGTGTTTTCGCACAATAAATCGCCCCACGCGCGCCTTCCCAACCTCATCTCCACCACCCACCGCCGGCGAACATATACCGTGCTGAGAAGCGTACAATAACAAACACCACCCTGGGCCGCGAGCCCTCGAGACACCTGCGTCTCTAACCCCTCCTACTCCTGGCCATCCTCGACCACCCCCCCTGTTCATCCAAGCCGGATCCCCCACCACGACAGTCTCCTTAAATATGGCGGCCCCAACTGCCAGCACTCCACCCAGCACGGCTGCAAAAACTGCGCCCTCTCCCTCGGCCGCGACCTCGAATACTTCGTCGCTCCATTCGCAGCCCGACACGTACTTTGCCCTCCCGCCCCCCGTCCAGCATTCTGGTGCCAGTGGCATGCAGGCTGCTGCTGAAGCACTGCTGAAGCCCAAGAAGCCAACTATGACGTCACGCCTCAGCAGCATGCTAGGCATCAAAGAATCGCATGCGGCGAATGGCGTCGAGAAGAATGGCGAAGTCCGGGCCGTAAACGGCTCCACAACGAACGGACGCCCACAACCTACGCGCCAGCCCACACGCCAGGGCTCTGTAACCAAGAAGGAGAGTGCGCCTGCGACCCCGTACAAGCGCTTCTGGACCAGCGACGACGGCATGCACGAACACCACCTCCGGGTGGCCAAGCGCCAGGAAAAGCTGTCCGACATGTTCCAGAACCTGATGCTGGGCAAGAAGAAGGGCGATCCGGCCGAGGACCAGCCTCTGAGTCTCATGTCCAACTGGGTCGACGTCATGCGCAACGAAAAGGAGAAGCTTGCCGAGCAGAAGAGCACAGCCGCCAGTATGCCGCAGACTTTGCTGCAAAAGTACGGCAAGTGTCAAGAAGTCGTTGGGCGTGGCGCTTTTGGAATCGTCCGAGTCGCCCACAAGCAGGATCCCAAGGACTCGAAACGCGAGCAGCTCTATGCAGTCAAGGAGTTCAAGCAGCGCCCCGGAGAATCTGCGAAACGCTACCAGAAGCGTCTCACATCCGAGTTCTGCATTTCTTCCTCGATGCAGCATCCAAACGTCATCACCACCCTCGACCTCCTCCAAGACGAAAAGGGCACTTACTGCGAGGTCATGGAGTACTGCTCTGGTGGCGACTTGTACACCTTAGTACTTGCTGCTGGCCAGCTCGAAGTTGCCGAGGCGGACTGCTTTTTCAAGCAACTGATGCGCGGTGTCGAATACATGCACGAGATGGGTGTTGCACATCGCGACCTGAAGCCTGAAAACCTGCTTTTGACAACACATGGCTCGATCAAGATTACCGATTTTGGCAATGGCGAGTGCTTCCGCATGGCTTGGGAGAAGGAGGCCCACATGACTGCTGGTCTGTGTGGTTCGGCTCCCTACATTGCTCCGGAAGAGTACGTCGACAAAGAGTTTGACCCTCGTGCTGTCGACGTCTGGGCCTGTGGAATCATCTACATGGCCATGAGAACTGGGCGCCACCTTTGGCGGGTCGCACAGAAAGGCGAAGACGAATTCTTCGATCGTTACCTCGAGGATCGAAAGCAAGAAGAGGGCTACCGCCCTATCGAGGTTCTGCGAAGAGTAAGTAACACTTCATGTCCAGTTCAGAAGAACCTTTTCTAACAAAGTCTGCAGCGTCAGTGTCGTAACGTCATCTACTCGATTCTCGATCCAATTCCGGCTCGCCGTCTCACTGCCCATCAGGTCCTCGCCTCTGAATGGGTTGCAGAGGCTAAAGTTTGCCACGCAGGTCAAGAAGGGTTCTAAGAATCCTTGTAGGCTGGTCCTGACATCCTTTGACCCCACAGACTTGTTGTATTCATACAGATGATCATCAATAACCCTCGACGCCTTGGAGTTTATTCTTTGATCGAAAACTACTCACGACTTTTATGACCTCGATACGTTTCATTCTCCGCCCCCTGCACCGCGGGTCGAGGCGATCGCAGTGTCCAATCTACAGCCATTTGCACTTGCGTTTCTGAGGCACAGTTTCTATTTGACATTTTTCTTAAGCGATTCTACGATACCTGGCAAGACATACCCCTTTACGACTGATGCCATAGCATAGCGGGGAATTTGGGCTCGTACGGCGTTTCTTTTCACGACACTCGCCATGACTCAGGACGGCGTTTTGGGGGAGGGGGGAGGGCTCTATGGCGATACACGCGGGTGTAGACGGTAACGGGACGGGTCCTGAACAAGGCAGGTGAGCTGCAAAAGCTTGGGCGGCGGTGTGCAGAGGCACATGGCACGCTCGCTTGCAGCTATTGTAATTTGGTTACGCTTGCTTATGTAGCCCTCACGAGATTTTAATATTCGGCATGGCACGCATGTACATGATTGAGCGAGCTGTGTCGCGCTGCTGTAGTTAAGTATATAAAGTTCCATGTTGAAACATGGTTGTTGGGCATGCATCTTCGCTGTTTCCCTGTTTCCTTGCTAGACATGGTTTGTGATCCTCCATGCCAGCGCAACGAGGGGGTCCAAATGGTAAATTCCAAGAGACAGGTGACATGTTGCTTCTCGGTGGCAAATTGTAGAACAAGATTCTGCCCTAGTTATTAATCTATCTGCTCCTGGCCAGGCAAGATGTACCTGGCTAGAAGTGTTACATACAAAATGACATCTTGGCATCCGTCATGCGAACTAGACAGCACCAACAGACGGAGAACTTCTAAGCGACGGCATGCAAGCGGTGAATTAGCACAGACGTGTCACACCGCAACCCGCCTTCCCCAGGTCCTGTTCCCTTGCCTTTGATGCTGTCCATGTTTGTACTCCCCCCAATCGCATTGGCACGAGCTGCGCTTGAATCGACACCACTCAGCAAGTAGAGGTCGAATAAGACATGCGCCCAAGCAATGCTCACGATTGGCGCACCTCTTCGCAAATGGACAGCGTTTCTGCTCCTCTGCAGCATACCGACGTCTGCGCCTGTCCAAGCGACTAATGAGACTGCGAACGTCGAATCTGGCGCTACTGCATACCCAAATTCCCCGAGACAACTCGCCTCGACCACTTCTCCACAGTTGTCGTCGTCGTTTACCCGCTCGTATGCCGACCAAGAAACGACATGCCCATATCGCACAATCAACTACATTACGCATACGCTGCCCCAGCAATGCCTGAGAACAGGCTGGTCGGCGCCAGGCGAAGCCAGCTCGAACCAATCGACTGCTGAGGCGTCAGAGACACCAAATCTGCGTTCACCAGTACCCGAGGCAGGAGGAGGAGGAACGGCAACCCACGTAGTAGAGGAGTATGTCACTGTGACCGCAACAACAACAACAGCCCTGCAAGCAGAAGACACAGGCTCGAACAGCAGCGTAGAGCCCGACGTCGAGTTGGAGACCGACTCGCCTTTCGACAACGCCAACTTCCTCTCGTTTGACGAATGGAAGAAAAGGAACCTTGCTCGTGCTGGCCAGTCACCTGAAAATGTCGGACAGGGGCGAGCGGCTTCTTCTGGCGATGGGCCTCGGCGGCGACCCGTCAACGTCAACGCCCTAGACTCACTCGGCGAGGAGGCAGAGATAGACATTGACTTTAGCGGTTTCGGGTCTTCAGAAGGAGAAAATATCGGGGGCAATATCCATTCGGGTACCCAAGGTGCCAGGCCTACAAAAGCTACAGATGGAGAAGACAAGGCCGCGCCTAGTGCGTGGGCTGTCAGCAAAGATGCTGGGAAGACATGCAAGGAGCGCTTCAACTACGCCTCCTTTGACTGTGCGGCTACCGTTCTCAAGACAAACAAGCAAGCTAAGAGCTCTACCTCTGTACTTGTGGAGAGCAAAGACAGGTATATGCTGAACGAATGCTCTGCCAACAACAAGTTCATCATTGTCGAGCTTTGCGACGATATCCTCGTCGATACGGTTGTTCTGGCAAACTACGAGTTCTTCTCTTCCATGTTCCGGCACTTTCGCGTTAGCGTTTCAGATCGCTATCCTGTGAAGATGGATAGGTGGCGCACTCTGGCCACTTTCGAAGCACGAAACTCTCGCGACATACAGCCCTTCCTCGTCACCGAGTCCCAGATCTGGGCACGATACCTCCGCATTGAGTTTCTCACGCACTTTGGAAATGAGTTCTACTGCCCCCTCAGTCTGCTGCGCGTTCATGGTACGACCATGTTGGAGCAGTTCAAGCAAGAGGAGGAAGAGTCCCGAGGCTTGGATGATGAGGTCGAGCTAGGTGATGTTGCGGAAGGCGACTATGTAAAGCCAGCTGAGAACAGCAGGCCGTTACCTCCTGAGCAAGTATCTATTATTCTAGAGAAGGAGGTTAGTGCAGTCCCTGCTAAGGCTGCTTCAACCGCTGCGTCAGTGGAAACATTGTATACGAGCATTCCAAACGGGTCGTTTCAGACCAAGCCACAGTCCGACACATCTGAAGGCACGTCTATCGACACTACAGCAGCCACTCCTCCCAGTCAATCTACCGAGGCTCGTAGGAGTGATGGCTCTCCCGTCGTCTCATCCAACCAGCCACCACCGTCTACTACCCCAAACTCTGATGATTGGGAAGACTCCAAGTCTGCCCAAAATGGTGGATTTAGTGCAGCATTACCGTCCAAGGAGGAGGCAAACGTGCCACTATCACAAACCTACGGCACAATCTCAGATGCTTCCAAGATCACATCAATTGCAATCGCTTCTCAGAACCACAACGCCGCCTCTCCAGTTATTAATGGCACTGTACCTGAATCTTCAAATAGCTCATCCGTCAAAATGACGAGCAACAGCACGGCCGCCAACCCTCAGGCTCAGTCTCAACCACGTGCGTCATCCACACAGCAAAATGCGGCCGCTCCGACAACGCAAGAGTCGTTCTTCAAGTCGATTCACAAGCGTCTGCTATATCTGGAAGCCAACAGCACACTGTCATTACAATATATCGAAGAGCAGTCTCGCATCCTACGCGATGCATTTGTCAAGGTAGAAAAGAGGCAGTTGGCGAAGACGGAGAAGTTTCTTGAACATCTGAACAGCACCGTCTCGTACGAGCTGAAGAGCTACCGTGCGTTGTATGAACAGCTGTGGCAAAGTACAGTCATCGAGCTTGAGAGCATGAAGGAGCGTCAGAGGACCGAGGTCGGCGAGATTGGTACTCGGCTCAGCCTGATGGCTGACGAGCTCGTGTGGCAGAAAAGAATGGCGGTTGTGCAGTCTACTTTGTTGCTCTTGTGCTTGGGGCTGGTTCTCTTTGCACGAACTGGAGCGCCAAATTCTGCAGCAGGTATGCCGATTGCCCAGCAGCTGGGTAACAAGTATACGACATTCTTCGAGTCATCGCCACCGAGAAGTCCTCCGGGATCGGGTGCAGCCAGGCGTAGACGGACATTTCGTAGTATGTGGCGTAGCGACGCATCGATTGGTCTGAGTGAACGAAGCGATGGAGTCAACGCGATGTCGGACGCGGAAACAGATGGTGCGAGGAGTCCCGTGCGGATTGAGTATAGCCCGCCTACTCCGAGTACACCTAGGTCGCAGAAAGGAACGCCTCAAGCACATGTCAGCAATGTTGTTGTTGATGCTACGCGGAAGTTGAATCAAAGTACGGCACCTCAAACACCTGAAGCTCGTCTCAAAGACCAGGCAAAGAGGGTGCAGGTTCTGGAGACGCAATCCGGCCCTGCTACGCCCAACGGGACACGCGACAGCAGGCCGTCGTGGGAAGAAGTAGACCACGCTATAGATCAACTGAAGGCGAAAGAAATGGGACTAACGACGCCCAAGGAGACGAGGAAGGAGCGTGAGAGGAAGAAAAAGAGGTCTCCGCTGAGAAGAGCTCACAGTGGAAACGCCGGCCAGATGGACAGTTCTTCAGTTGATAAGACTCGAAAGTAAAGAGCATGCGTTTGCTTTGTTGAATGTTTGAGCGCGTTTTCAATGAGACAGCGATTAGCGACGCAGAGAATGTTTTTTATTCTCCCATCTACCTAGCATATTCGTACTTTGGTGTACAGGAAGGGGTGCTTGTTCTTCTTTTTTTTCCCCCAAGCATAGCAAGCAAGAGTGAAGGGCGAACTCGAGTTTTTTTCTTTCTTTCTTAGCATACCATTTTCCAATTTTTTTTTGTCAGCTCACGATTGCATGGGAACGAAACGGCGTTGGAGAAATCTGATTTCAAAATGATGATGATGAATGTGTTCGCGACGAACTTTTCTTTCCCTACCTACAAAAACCTACAGTATGAAATCAAAAAAAATAAAAAGTCAATGATGCCTCGGCGCTTTTTTTTCTCACTTGCGCATACATCTAACACCCCTGAACAAATAGATTACACCTAGAATTCAAAAAAAAAGACAGGGCTTCATCTTCAACATCCCTGTGCGCGGCCGCCAGTGACGAGACGACCGTACGACACACGCACACGCACACGCACACGCACATGGGGTAGGTAGGTAGGGTAGGCATTGTCCCCTCAGCATCACTCCACAAAAACGCAAAACGTGCCAAGCAGTAGCAGCAGCAGTAGCAGCAGCAGCAACAGTTAGTACCAGGCAATCCATGTCCACGACTCGCGTGTTGGGGGAGGTGGTGTGGGGAAACGGCGTACGTACCTCGGCAAGTGCAGGATGACAATGCGGTGCCTGTTGCGGGGGAGGGAGAGCATTACCCGCAAGTCGAACGAGTCGGCGTCCCCGGGAAGGAAGGGGGAGGGGACATTTTTGTTTAATAAGCTAGACGCGACCCTTTCTACCTACTTTAGTTATCTACTTCTACCTCGGTTTCCCTGGGGAGTTGCTTTTAACATCCTCTTTTTTATCCCCGTCGTCGTCGTCGTCATCTACACCTACATCTACATCAATCGTTCATCTCCCGTCTATACCGTGTTGTCATTGCCATTGTTGTTGTTGTTGTTGTTGTTATTGTCGCCATCATGTCGGTGCCGTATGATCTCCTAAACAACGGGCCCAAGGGCCACATCACGGCGTCGCAGCGGATTCCTACGATTGCGAAGCCGTGGGTTAGCGAGCGGGCGAAGAAGACGCTGGATATTGTATGTTTTTTTTGTTTTATTTCTCTGCATTGTCTTGTCCACGCTACGCTACGCTACCCTTCTTCTAACCAGGACTGACGTTTTGCCATGACAGGTCGAGAAGTTTGTCGAGGAGGAATGCATTCCTGCGGATGAGGTCTACGTGCGCCAGATTGGCGAGACGACACAGGAGCGGTTTAGCTCGCACCCGTCTATCATTGAGGATATGAAGAAGCGGGCACAGGAGCTGGGGTTGTGGAACATGTTCTTGCCCAAGGCACATTTCACCGAGGGGGCTGGGTTTAGCAATCTCGAGTACGGGCTTATGGCCGAGTACTTGGGCAAGAGCCGGATTGCTTCAGAGGTATGTGTTTTGTTTTTGAGGAGGCTGTTGGGAATGCACGACTGACGCTTGTGCTGTAGGCGACCAACTGTGCGGCGCCGGATACGGGCAACATGGAGGTTATTGCCAAGTATGGCAGCGAGGCACAGAAGAGGGAGTGGCTGGATCCGCTGCTCAAGGGAGAGATCCGGTCGGCGTTTTTGATGACGGAGCCGCAGGTGGCGTCGAGTGATGCTACCAACATTGAGATGTCGATTGTGCGGGATGGGGATTCATATGTGTTGAACGGCCAGGTATGTTTTCATTCTATTCTATTCTATTCACAGATGGTGTGCACGCGCTTACGGTTGTCTACTAGAAATGGTGGTCTTCAGGCATTGGCGACCCACGCTGCAAGATCTTCATTGTCCTCGGAAAGACAGACCCCAACAACGCGGACAAGTACAAGCAGCAGTCGGTCATCCTCGTGCCCAACACGGCGCCCGGTGTCACCATCCACCGCATGCTTTCCGTCATGGGCTTTGACGACGCACCCCACGGCCACGGCCACGTCACCTTTACCAATGTGCGTGTGCCGGCCAGCAACATGGTGCTCGGCGAGGGCAAGGGCTTTGAGATTATCCAGGGCCGCCTTGGACCTGGCCGTATCCACCACGCCATGCGCAGCATTGGGTCAGCGGAGAAGGCACTCGAGTGGATGCTTGCGCGTCTCAACGACGAGCGCAAGAAGCCATTCGGTGAGATGCTGCACAAGCACGGCATCATGCTGGAGCGCGTTGCTCGCGCGCGCATTGAGATTGATGCGGCGCGTCTGGCGGTGCTGGACGCGGCCATTAAGATTGACGAGACGAATGCAAAGGGAGCGCTCAAGGAGATTGCCGAGGTCAAGGTGTTGGTGCCTGCCGTCAACCTCAAGGTCATCGACTGGGCCATCCAGGCGTACGGCGGCGCAGGCGTCAGCCAGGACACACCGCTCGCACAAATGTACTCGAGCGGCCGGACGATGCGGATCGTGGACGGGCCGGACGAGGTGCATCTGCTGCAGCTGGGCAGGAATGAGAACAAGCGCGGTATTGCGCACTTGACGCGCATCAATGCGCAGAAGCAAAAGGGCGAGGAGCTGTGCAAGCAGTACGGCATTGAGCCGAGGGATCCCTTGTACCTCAACCGCACGAGTGCCGAGGCGAGCAAATTGTAGGCATTGAATGTTGTTGTTATTGATATAGTAGTAGTGTTAGTGTAGTCACCAAAATGTCACACCATGAAGCACGAATGATGAATGATGAATGATGAATGTGAATGATGAATCCATCCTGCCCCTGACTTGTTGTTAGGATTATTGTGGTTGAACTTGATCATCGACTACAACAACGACAACAGCAGCAGCAACAGCAGCAACGACAACAACAAGTCTGTGGGGACACAGCCAAACCTCGGCCCCTTGTGCATAGCGCGAACACCCTGTTCACGTCGGTTGGTGCACAGCTCGCAGCCAGCCAAGCGGCACCAAGGGCGAGCACGCAATCCGCGCAGAGGGCCGACTTCACTGCACATGGCTCCCCACAGCAGAGGCGGCGCAGTGCCCCTGGGCTTGCAGTCAAAGTCGACGCCCAACCTGCCGACTCTGCCGTCACTGCAAGGCCCGGATGTTTCTGCAGAGTCGCCTGTTCAAGATAACCAAGCCCACCAAGCCCACCAAGCCCACCAAGCCCACCAAGCCAACCAAACCAACCAAGCCAGCCAGGACGACGATGCGGACCCCTTTGCCCTCCACGACGACGACGACGACGACGACGACTCGGACAGCGTCACAGATGGCGAGGAAGAGGACCAAGCACAGGGAGACACGGCGCCCACCTCTCGCCCTCTCTACACATCACGCTCCCACAGCCTTCTCCCGCGCGACACAGCAACCGCCTTCTTCCCGCCCTTCTACGGACGCCCCCCAACACCACTGCCCCCCTCCCCCTCCCTAACCTCGCTCCTCCGCCCGGCCTTTAGCGTCACAACATCACGCCCCACGACCCCCGACTCGTCCGACGTCGACGTCGACAGCGCCAGCACCAGCACCCGACCCACCAACCTGCACCACCTCACTGCCTCTGCACGCCACGCCCCCACCGTGCCCCGCGCCTCGCCCAAGGTCCCCACGTACGAGTACTATGGCTTCGCCGTCTACCTGGGCAGCTCGGCCGCCTTCCTCATGTACATTCTCTGGGCGTACGTGCCCGCGCCTCTGCTGCACCAAATGGGCATCCACTACTACCCCAACCGCTGGTGGGCGCTTGCCATCCCGTGCTGGCTGGTCGTGCTGCTGTGCTACATTTACGTCGCCCTGGCCAGCTACAACACAAAGTACCTCACTCTGCCCTTGGGGAGCTGCGAGAACCTGGTCGATGATGCCGCGCAGGTGGCGGTTGTCGAGAGGCGGACCGGCAGGATTGTTAGGAAGATGAGTGTTGGGGAGGGCGAGGGCGAGGGGGTGGGGCTGGAGAGGTACAGATTCGAGGCTGGGGAGGAGGTCGAGTGGAAGGCCTTTTGGAATGTGGGCACGGATGCTGTCATGGATGTGCCAATTGGGGCCGTGTGTGAGATTCTGTATGGTGGGGAGGAGGATGAGGAGGAGGAGTCATGATTACTTGAGCACTTGGCTGGATGGGTCCGTTATCTGGCATGCAGGCGCCTGGGATGGATTGAATGCAGAGGTTCAAGATGGGTTGGGTGCAGAGGCTCAGAGTGGATTCAGTGCAACAACAGTTCAAGATGGACCGAGTGCAGACGCTTGGGGTGGATTGAGTAAAGAGGTTCACATTGGAGTGAATGCAGACGCTCGAGGTGGATTGAGTGCCGACGCCCAAGATGGACTGAAAGCGGTACTTGCGCGGCTGCTTCCTCCAGAGTCTATCGACTGCTCATGCTGGTACCTGCAACTCACGCCCTATCACCCGCCATTTTTGGGAGACAGCCAGTCAGAGCGTCTCGCGCGTCGGAGAGGGAGGTTGTTTCCGGAGAAGCGCGGAAATACTCGTGCCCCCACTTTGTCGACAGCCCCTCTCTGGTGGATGCCAACAGTCCGAGCGCACTATCCATGATGGCTCAAGCTCCACTACAATTCGCCTGCAAGAGGACGGGATTGGACATGGCATTGTTTCCTATCGACAAGCTTCTGCGAGGTAGCTGCAAGCTGCAGCAAGCTTTTGAGCGTTCCTCGGCGGGGTCCGAATCAAGTCTGCATGGCATGTAGGTATATAAGATGGACGGGACGACAAGTATCAATCCTTGCGATTTGAATCCTTGTCCGCTCATTGACTCTCCCTCTTCCCACCATGAAGTCTGTCATTGCTCTCTCCCTCCTCGCGGGCGCTGAAGCCGCAGACACAGTCCTGGGAGCCTACATTTTCCACCGCCATGGCGACCGTACTCCCAAGGCCCTTGCGCCCACCAACCTCACCACCCTGGGCTATGAGCAAGTCTACACCTCGGGCCAGTACTTCCGGTCGCGCTACCTAAACTCGAGCTCGACTTCCATCCGCGGGCTCAACACGGACATTGTCAAGCTCTCCCAGCTCGCCGTCACCGCGCCCGTCGACAATGTGCTGCAAAACTCCGCCATGGGCTTCCTGCAAGGCTTGTACCCGCCTGTACAGACCGTACAGGTTCTTGCCAGCGGGAACAGCGTACAGGCGCCCATGGACGGCTACCAGCTCGTTCCCGTCAACACGGTGCAGACTGGTGCGGGGAGTGAGGATGCAGGGTGGTTGCAGGATGCGAGCAGTTGCCCCAATGCGAAGAGCAGCTCGAATGCGTACTTTGAGAGCCAAGAGTATAGAGACTTGCTTGCCTCTACAAAGGATCTGTATGCCGGGGTGGTGGATGTTGTGAATGGGACTTTCACCAAAGATCAGGTGACGTATAAGAATGCCTATATCGGTATGTCTCCCCTCATCAATCAGTTCATCTATCTGTCTATCCATGCTAACAACATTCCCAGTGTATGACCTCCTCAACGTCGCTTCAATCCACAACTCCTCCACCCTCATCCCCAGCACCACCCTCGCCAACCTCTCCTCCTACGCCTCGGTCCACGAATACGGCCTCGCCTACAACGCCTCGTCGCCCATCCGCGCCATCGCCGGCAAGCAGCTCGCAGGCGAAATCCTCTCAGCGCTCAACAAGACAATCTCCTCGCGCGGCAGCACCCAACCCCTCGCCATCCAATTCGGCGCCTACGCCACCTTCCTCTCCTTCTTCGGCCTCACCGGCCTAGCCGACAAGAACCAAAACTTCACAAAGGTAGTCGACTACGCAACCTCCATGGCCTTTGAGCTCTTCACCTCGGCCGACCTCCAAACCGGTGCATGGCCCTCTACCGCCGACCTAAAAGTCCGCTTCCTCTTCCACGACGGCGCCGCCTCCTCCTCCAGCACCCCCACCGTATACCCCCTCTTTGGCGACTCCTCCTCCACCGCCCTCTCCTGGTCGGACTTTTCCTCCAAACTCTCCGCCTTTGCCGTCACCTCCACCGAGCAGTGGTGCACCGCCTGCGGAACTTCCGCTGGGAGCTGCGCCGCTTTTGCCTCAAACTCTTCGTCTTCCTCGTCCTCTTCATCCGCAACAAAGTCAAAGTCCAGCAACGCTGTTTCCCCCGCTGTGGGCGGCGTAATCGGCGCCTGCGTCACCCTTGTCGTTGTTCTCGGTGCGCTTGCCGCAGTCATGCTGCTCGGTGGATTTAGGCTCGCGAAGAAGGGCGGCTCTGCTGCTGCTGCTGCTTCGGGAGGTGCTGCTGCTGCGGGCGAGAAGTCCAAGGCGTAGATGTGGACATGTGGATGTGTGGATGTGAGCATGGAAGAGGAGACGCAGGTTAGTAATGATGGATGCATGGATGCATGGATAGTGAGTTAGTTGGATAGTCACGATGCTACGAATCGAAACGATATGATATGATATGAAATACAATCAAATGAAATCAAATGAAGACGACGCAGTGCTATATGTTATACAATGCAATCAAATCCAACGTGCAAATTCTTTTTGTGTGTGTGTGTGTGTGTGTGTGTGTGTGCAAGAATGGGAGAAAAAAGCACAACAACTTGACAGCTCGACTCAACTCAACTCAACTCAGTGCATATCTCGTTTGGCCAGAAAATAATGGATGGATGAATGACACGAAGAAAGAAAAAAGGTACCCAGTGTGAGGTAGTTGAACAAGTAGTAGCCAAGGAAGAGAGTAAGATGGGAGGGGGAGAGAGAGAGAGAGGAAGAAAGATATGGACAGATGAGACTTGTACTACATTTTTTTCCCCCATCTTACAAATATATAGCCACTGTCCATCCATCCATCCATCCTGCTCCATCTCACTCCACCTCACTCCATCGTCTTTGAAGGGAAGGAAGGAGAGAGAGAGAGAGAGAGGGAGAAAAAAAAGAGAAAGACTCCCACAAACACCAAAGAAGATGTTACTACGCCCTCTTCATCTCGCATTGTTTTTCCCACCTCCAAAAGACTGTCAACGCCAGACATTTGATACGATGGAGTTTCTAAACCTCAGCATCCATATCCTCACCCACACCTGCATCCTCGCCCACCACTTCATCTTCCACAGTCTGCTCCGGATGCGCGGCAAGAAGTCTGATCCTTGCTTCGACTGCATCCTCACCCACAACCGACTCCTCAACCTGCGCCTTGCGTACAAATACAGTGTGCCAGCGCTTGCCCCATGCGCGAACGAGTTGTACTTGTTCCTCCGACAATGCGCCATTTGCCTGCTTCTCCTGCAACACGTCTGCAGAGCCCTCGGCCACTCCACGCATCGAATCTTCAATGTACTTGAAGAGTTCGCGCGCGGCATCGCGGTCCTTGGACAGAGTGGCTTCTACCATCTCGACTTGCTCCTGTGGCAGGCCCTTTTGGAGTCGTGCAGAGGCAATCTGGCGGTTGCGGTTCGTCACTTTGGCAACAGTGTTGGAAACCATTTCAAAGACCCAGCTCTCAGTCAGCGCCTCGCCGGCTCCCATGTGGCTTCCAAAGACCCACTGCACGACCGTCATTGGCGCAAGGATGGTGTAGTTGAGAAGAATGTCGATGATTCGGACGGCGACGCCGGGCTGATCCTTCCAGTACTCGACCACGCTTGCCACAATCTGGCGTCGTGCAACTTCGTTGGACGAAATCTCAAGCAAGCGGTCTTTGCCCCGCTCAATGCATGAGAGTACGTGTGATAGTGACTTTGCGCCAAGTCTGCAGATGGCTGTGACAAAGGCATCGGTGGATGGAACGAGAACTTCGGTGATGCCCGCTTCAAGGGCCTTTTCGTGGATCTTGTTGATGGTCTCTTGAATGTCTTCAGCCGAAGCCTTCTTTCGAAGCTGATGAAGTAATGTCTGGCCTTCGACAGCGTATGGTGTGTCTACAAGAAGAGATTAGCTGGGTCCAGTCCTGAGTGTTACGAATACATACCTGGGTTCTCGTATTTGAAGTCCGGGCTGTTGTCCTCGTCCAATCGCTCTGGAATCATAGAGTGCATCTGCTCGGGTAGGGTTGATCGGATACGCTTGGCGAACGATAGACGAATCTCCTTGTCAAGTGCAGCGAGGATGAAAGCCTTCTTTGGGTGCAGATCTGAAATGTCAAGATCAACAAGCCTAGATTCTGATTAGCTGAGTATGACAAGAGAGAAATTCATCACGAACCATTCTGTCCACCTCCAGCGGAACTCAAAGTTACTCAGATGATGCGAGAACCAGTCCAGGAATCGGTATCCCAGCTCAAGGTCCAACACAGGCAAGCTGTTATAGATGGTACGAATAGCTCGCCCAAGCGACGGGGCGATGGCGGCAGGAGCGACCTTACAGCATTGCGTGATAAGCGAATGGTAGTAGACAAGCTTGTGCTCAGCGCTAGGTAGCTTGAACAATTGCGAGAAAATGGCATCGATGATCATGTCCTCGGACTTGTACTGAACCTTCTCGCCAACTGCGTCACGGAACTTGTCGAAGGGCGTCCCGCGCTTAGCGAAAGTCTCGAGAGACCAGTAGCAATCCAAATCTACAAGGAACTTGGCGACCATTTCCCGGTTGAAGTCTAGCTGATTGATCGTGTCGACAATGCCGTCACGGATCAGAGACGAAGCAATGTCGGTGGTCTTGGGAACCGTGCAACCTTCGGTGTCCGCAAAAAGAGAGAAGTAGGCTTCCGGGAAGATTGGTCGGGGTCCAGGGTTGACAGGCGAAGGAATGGTGAAAGTGGGGAAGGCATGGGTTGGGGGTGCGCTGGGCAAAGTGTCATCCTCTGTCTTGACCCTGCGCAAAGCCTCTAGGTCAAATCGTGGGAGACAGCTGAGCTCGAAGCCGGATTCAGCCTCGCTCGTGAGTTGTGCCTGTAGCAGACCAATCACACTGTGATAGCCCATGGGCTTCTCGCTGTCCTCTCCAACATACGAGTGAATCAGACCCTCGATCGGCACCATGTTGCTAGCAACAATGCCCGTGTTCGTCAGCAACTGTTGAGCCTGTTCGTGAAATCGGTTTCCTCCAGCGACCAACGCGTACGGAACTGTAAGAAGAATGATCTTGATGAGTTCGATACCAACAGTCTGACATGGTTAGCGACTGACTTTAAACGAACCGCAGCAGACTTCACTCACGTCGTTTTCGTTCGTAGTCTGAAGATCCACGACGGTATCGAACAATTGCCCCAAGAAGGTGAACACGCCATCGTCTTGGTACAGCGCCTGCAGGCAGGCAAAGAATCTTAGAAGCAGCTTGAACTCCTTCCACTCGCCGGCGTTGAGCGCTTCCTGGGCACGATCTCCAACACGCTTCATAGCCTCTATGGTGATCTCTGGCTTGACGTCATTGCCGTAGAACGCGACTGCTGCGACGAATGGAATCTTGAATGGCTGCTCGATGATACTATAGATTGTCAGTAGGTATCCAGCGATTATACCCTTTTCTAGACTACACATACAGCTGAACGAATACATCGAAGAAGTCGGACCTAAGGCGCTCGTCGTCGTATTGTTCGCCAAAGTACTTTGCAATCTCAATGGCCTCGTCCTGGGGCAGCTTGGTAGAACTGGCAATGTTCAAGAGCAGTCGGCGGAGCTTAGGAAATGGCGGTTCTTCGTAACGGCGGCGCGGAGGGCCGTCATCGTGACGGCGTCGCTGAGGGCCTCGGCGGTCGTCACGGTATGCGTTGGTATCCTCGTCATCTACGCAATGACAGTCAGTATGGTGAAAATACAAATGGTGCTCCTATGACAGTTTATGGAGAGTGATCGGATGGCGGCTGGCAAACAGATCGCGCAATATCTTCACCGCCTTCTCCAGTCTATAAAATCAAGATCAAGAAGGCGTCAAACACATCCGAGAAGCTCCACTGAGTAGAGCCATACTTGGCGCATCGAGCTCTCAACACCAGACTTTTGCAAAACATATCACAAACTCACCATCGCGACGACGCTTGTTCCCTCCTCGATTACCCCCCCGATCACGTCTATCAGGACGCTCATCCCTCGTGTCGAGATCCGCCATATTCGACACGGAAGCAGCTTCAGACCTAAGTCGATGAGTTTCTGGCGATTCTTCGCGTTGCGGGCGGTACTGGTCGCTGCGCGCACAGGGAAAGCGGTCGCGGTCGAAGTAAGACGATTTTCTGGGCGGCGTGTAGCAAGAGGGAATGTGTCCGCGCTGCCGGAATTGTCGACGGTGGTGTTGTTTGATGGGGCGCGACTCAATTAAAGCTGTGTCGAAGTCGAGGATAGCTTCACGTCGCGCCTGCTCAGAGTGGCTAGCGTGTGTATTGTCTTGGCAACGACTAGGATGTACGCGCGACGCTGCCGCCGGTTCAAAAGAGTGCACCGACACATCGTTAAATGGTGAAAGTGCTCTAATGGTACAAGGCTGTTGTGGTGGGCATGATTTGGTACTGGTATTTTTTCGATGAAGCGGTTGGAAACTGAAGTCAATACCAAGTCCGAGTAAATCTACCATGGCTCCTCCATTCATGTTCGCGTCCACGCTATCCGTGGTACTGTTCATATCCATCTCTTAGGCCAAAACCTTACGGAGACCCACAGACAAAGCCGAGATCGACTAGTTTCTCAGACTCTGGAAAGAAGGCTGCTGCTCCCACAGAAGATAAAGCTCTCCGAGCCTCAAAAGTCGTACCGCGGTTCCGCTGCCGTCTTGTTGTTCGAGGCACAGCACTTGAATTGTATATCTTCAAAGCAGATGCTCAGTCTCTTGAAATCGGTAAAACTGGGCTTTGTCTTTTGAAGAGAGGTGAGTAGAGTGACAGCAGAACAAGTTATAGGGGGGTACTATATAATCATCAGTGGCCGCAAGGGCCCGAGCTGCAGTTAGGTGAGATCAAATGCAGGTAAAAGTGAACGATAAGTGAAAGAAAATGCATATGTACTTCAATTCTATAAGTCCTCGGGGAGTTGAAGTCCATCACAATGAGCCGTATCGACGACGACTGCAACAAGAAGTTCAAATCCCTCTTTAAAACTGTACAAGCACGCATCATGGAGAACAGCGCAAGGAAGAGCTTCAAATCCTAGCGAGCATCGACAAGAGAGAGCAACATAAAGCACACCATGTTTCCTCGAAAAATTCTTCAGTCCATCAACGCGAGAACAGTTTTTCAGGCAGAATGGGAGAAGACAAAGTCCTTCTTAAGCTGGCAATGGAACAGAAGCATTACACGAAGCCGAAGAGCATCAAAAAAGTGCGCTATTACTGATTTCCTATCAGGAAAACAGTTCTTTCGTTCTCCATTAATGCTCACAGTGAACATCGAACTGTTCTGTCATAACCGCACGGAAAGTCACAGGAAACCACATTTCACCACATCATCAATAAAAGAAAGAAAGAATAGAGAAAGAATGTTGAAAAGGTGACCAGTCTACCCATCGATGAGACTGAGGAAATAGAAGGTTACACCTTACGCCAGTTTGTGAATACATCTCTTATACACGAGTTGCTATCCATTTCCCCGACATACAAACAGTTTCTTGCTTCCAGTACTCCTTCAGGTCTAACAGTCCGCCAATCATTACGAGCAGCCCGTCAGTCCCTATGTTTCCGGGTGCAAGCCCATCTGATACAGCCCGATACTCCAAGTCCACGCGGAATGCGGGATCGTAGAGGATCAACTTCGCCAGCCTATGCTCAGCCCTACCAGATAAAACTTACTTCGAACAGAACTCCTGCATGCAAACAAAACATGCATTGCAGCCAATACCAGCCAGTGTGTCATAAAGATCCCCAGGCATCGAAACATCCCTAGATGCTGCAAACTGGTACTTTATGACTTTTGTCGGTTCCTCATTGCCCTCATCTTGCAACTGTCTGTGCTCATCGAGCACTGAAGAAAAAGGAAAGGAATACATCTACGGTGCCAGCCCGCGAAGGTTGCGTAGAGACGGGAAGGCTAAGAGCCTGGAAGCAAAGAAAACCAGGCCCTTTTCATAAGTGTGAATGTTGGTAGCATTGAAAGACGCGCTCAGATATTGCAAGGAAGGGGTGTACACATTGCAGTATGAACACCCGAAAAACTGACACCCAAGTGGTACTCCAAAATGTTCGCATCTTTGAGGCGGGAGATCTTCATGCTCGTGAGCGGAGAAGAATACATGCCGCGCCGCAAAGATAAAATTGTATCGTTTTCGCATAAGGGAAGGCAGAATTTAATCTAGCCTGGCCAGCATTTGGTCCCTCGTTAACGGCTTGAAGTTCGGAGACTCGAAGTCCAAACCGCGGGCAGCCAATTCGGCACGGATGTGTTGCGGCACGAGTTGCTGGTTGAGTTGGGGTGCGATCGAAAGTTCTGAAACTTGTCAGTTGGGTTCCCAGTTATGATGAAACGAGAATAATTACCGTGGTGAGTAAAGTTGTAGAGCACCGGAAGATCTCGCACAGCCCCGTTCGGATGACGTGAATCTGGTAGACGCGTGCTCGGGTCCCTCAACTCGTCGAAGAAGGGGTGCACCATGGCGTCGATGGCCGAAAGACGCTGAGTTGGTGTGTACTCGAGCAACTTGGAGATCAAGTCAATGGCATTGGGGTCAGCCTTCCGGAACACCTGAGAGCTTGTTAGCCAACGAACTGAAACAACATAACAGTCAACACTAGACATACCTTATTGAACGGATGTGGCTTGATCTGAGGAAACTTGTGTTCCATGTAGTTGGGGTTCATTGTGCGAATCTGATCGCGGGTGGGAGTTCCAAGGACCTTGATGATCTCCACAAGCTGGTCGATACCCGATTCACCAGGGAACAGCGGCTGACCGAGCATGAGCTCCGCCATTACGCAGCCAGTTGACCAGACATCTGGTATTTGTCAGCAGAGCGAAACGCAGATACAGGACGACAGGCCGAGTCCAATGACGTACCAATCTTGGTAGTGTAGTTTGTGGCCCCAAAAATGAGTTCAGGTGCTCGGTAGTACCTGGAGCAGATGTATGACACATTTGGCTCGTTTTCTACAAGGATCTTTGCGCTTCCAAAATCGCACAATTTCAGGATACCAGTGGCCGGATCAAGCAAGAGGTTTTGGGGCTTGATGTCCCTGTGGCAAATGCCTTGCGAGTGAATGTACGCGAGCGAGCGGAACAGCTGGTAAATGTAGAGCTTGACTTCGAGGATGGGCATGACCGTCTTCATTTTGTTGAAGTAACGCGAGGCACGGTACACGGTCTCGGGGACAAATTCAAGCACGAGGTTCAGGTACACTTCGTCCTTCTGTGGCTGTACCGGTTAGCTACGTGGCATCCAGAGTCGCGCTTGCTTGCAGACACGTACCCGCTCGCCGTTGTTGTAGAAGAAGGCCTTGAGCTCGACAATGTTTGGGTGTCGCACGATGCGCATAATCTGCAGTTCGCGGTTCTGCCTTGTGCGTTAGAAGTGAAGTTCGACAGTCACATGCACAAGCTTACCTTGAAGCGCTTGTCCTGCAGCACGCGCTTGATGGCGGCATCCTCGCCGCTAGGCGACAGCTTTGTCTGGAAGACGACGCCAAAGGATCCGTTTCCTACAATCTTGCACTGCGTGTACGCCAGGTCCTTGTAGTCGCCGGTCAGGCCGTCCTGGACTTTCTCGCGGATGACTTCTGCACTGCTGTTAGCATTGCGGGGGCTTCGGGCCAGGAGGTGCACTGACCGCCCATTCTGAGTGACGAGAAGGCCGATGGCCGGTTCTGGCTCATTGTTTGAGGGAAACACGCGGGGGGTAGAGATCCGGCAAACGATGCGCGGACTGCTAGTACAGGAAGATCGAGGGGCAGCACTTCAGCTTCAGGATACGTGTGAGATGGTCGTGTTGGGGTGCAGCGTGGTGGTTGGAGGTGTGAGATGAGTGTTGGCGGAGTTGGGTGGAGCGCTCGTGGTGCAGACGACTTGAGCAGGCGGGCAAGAGGCGTGCGTGGCTTGGTCACTTGTCACGCAACACGGGTTGTTTGCAGCGCAGCGGTGCAGGAGGAAGGTGCAGAGGGGGTGAATGAGAGGGAAGAGAATAGTAATTGACGTCGGGAGCTGCAGGTGGAATTGAGGATTGGAAAGCGGGCAGATGATGAGAGGTTAGGGCGGGGGAGCAGACGAAGCGCACTAGTGCTAGGTAAAATCGATGCCAACGTGACCTCGTTCGCAGCGGCGCCCTGACCAGTGAATCCACGCCCGGCTCACGACGAAGCGCACGCTGGTGTACCGATGGCGAACGGGGCCCAGGAACCTGAGGGCCTCCGGGGCTCGACGCAGAGGGTTGTTTGTTCCGCAAGGCTGCAGTTCGTTGCACGCACGCCGGAGCAGCAGATCGCTCGTTCATGAAACAGACGTCACCAGGGCGCAGCTTGCCAGGGCGGCGTGCACACGGCAGATGGAGCTCTGTGACTGAGCCATGGCCTGGGTATCTGTACCTAGCTACTCGCAGACGCGCGCCCTGAAATGCAGGCCGACAAAGTGAAGCGCTGCACAGCTGTGACGGCCCGTGTGTTTATCAACACCTCTGGCTGTCTCGGGCTGGGTGTTGGCTGGGTGTTGGCTGGGTGTTGGCTGTTGCACATCTGCCTGGCCCAGCACTTGTCCGTCTGGCATGCCTGCACAAGACACAGCCGCAGTGTTGCCAATTCAAAACGACAACCACCTGCACGCATGCTCACGTGCAGTTCCGCTGAAAACAAGCCCACGTTGGAATCCTCTTGCAGTGGTCCAGGAACGATCCGGCTGGGACCGCACACGCCCATGATTTCACCGTCTTCACCACCTGCCTGGCGCCGCCAGCCAGCCAGACCTTCGAACGGCACCCAGACGCCTCGATCATCACGAGGTCCGCAGATTGGCACGCTGGACGTTCTCCTCAACCATGGTCTAATCGCCCCTAGTCCCGGGCTATTGTGAGCTTAGCGAGGCCAAATTGGATATTCCCAACATCGTGAAGTGCTCAGGGCTCACCATCACCAGCCAATTCCATGCTGCGGACGCCGGAGCGCGGTGGCCAACACAGGATTTTATGCAACATGCAAACGCCAAAGAGCAGGCATTCACTGCACATCTTTTTTTTTTTTGCACTGCATCCCATCAATCAATGCAGCCGCCACCTCGCTCATTCTCGTCTCATCTCGTCATAATTTCTGAAGTTCCCGGCCTCCTCCAGGCCCACCTTTGTGAACAGCTGACCATCTTCCACTCCCTGGTCCTGGCACCCCTCCTCTCTGCAGCCCACAGCTCTCCGAAAACACCAACCAGCGGCTTGGGCCTCCCCATCGCGGCCATTTGTTCCATGCTGCAGAGGCTCTTTACATCTAGCTTCGCTCGTCTCCAAACATATCCTTGATCAAGAGCATGCCAACCCTCAAGCATCTGTCCCTGGTTGGCAAGTCATGGTGGATGTCTCAACGGCGCCGCTATGTTCGGCTGTGAAGCCCCGGAAAGCCGGATGAACCACTCGATGAGTATTACACGAGCAACCACGTATTGCCTGCCTTAGCACCGATCGAGCCAGGCGTGCAGGAACCAACATTCTCCTCAAAGTCTTCATGATGTTGCATCTGCTCTCTTCATTTCATTTCCACCATGACCTCGCTCCTTCATGTTGCACAGCACGTGCGGGCACACACGAAAAAGGCTCGATCCAGGCGGCGCGGGCAAATGGATGCGTTGATGAGTCGAGTCATTTTCAACTGATGTTTAAAAGCAGCTCTAGGCAGGCACCAATCGCAGGATATTCAGCACAGCTGCAGCTAAATCACTTGGAAATTCGGGCTCGTTCTGTGGACAGCCAAGCTCTCATTCCACGTCAACAATTCTGTGCCGTGCAGCCCCACTATAGTCACATGACCAACACATCACCATCCCGTCTGGCGCATACCCATGGCGGTCTGGGCTAAAACTCTGCGAATTAACGACACTTTTTCCCAACACATGGATGAATAATGAATATCTTACCGGATATGTCGATGTCTCTTGCCGACGTACTCGCCATCATACCTGCCTAGATGCACAATCAGGCCATCAGTCAAAGATGCTTTGGGCAGACCGGTCCATCTCTGTTGCACGATTTAGCCCATTGACAAACAGCAAAGGGCAACATCTGAAGCTCAAGCATCTTCTCATATTTCACCACATCCAAACCAATAATATCATACATGTGAAATCGTTCATGTGATGCGTTGTAGACCATATTCACCACTGTAGCCTTCTCCAGCAACATCATCGGGACAGAGCGATTGATGTTACGAAGCGTCCCAGCTCATCTTGGACACGGTGCCTGGGCAGCCGCATAAACACAACTCCATGGTTGGGCGTCAACAAAAACGATCAACATCTCAGTGCTGGCTTATTCTGAGGCCCAATCCATTCATCTGTCCACGATCTGATTGGTGCAGTACAATACCATGTCTGATGGCAAAATTTCAACTCTGTCAGCCTTGTGGAGCGATCATTACCTTCCATAGCTAGCTTTGGTTATACAAACATATACACTCGAGTACAGAATGTCGTATTACCAAACCATGCTGTTGATCGCATCTGGATGGTCTCTACCAATGGAGAGCTTAATAGGGATCATCTCCACCACCTTGGTTTATCTTGGGTGTATCTTTATGTACTTCAAGTACTCAAGAAGGCACAAGGTTGTTTTACAGCCATCTCGCCTGGCCACCGACATCGGCTGAATACCTCCTGTGCGTATAGACAGGTGTCATGTCAGAAGCCGCTGCGGAACAGCTTCGTGCTTTCTCACGGCGCGAGCAAGCTCTTTTTATGGATGTACATGTAAACACACTCCAAATTCTTGCCAAAACTAAACCGTAAACACTAAAGTCTCATTCTTGACACGGCCAAGACCAGTGCATCTATAGAACAATAGTCTCTTCAATACCACGACACTCACGGTCATCACAACAATCTATCAGCCGCAGACAATAGTAAGGATTCCACGATGCTATTTCTCATCTTTTGATAATCCTCGCACAACGTAGACTGTCGGCTTGCATGCTGCATATGCCGTGCGACCTCGATCCATACTGAAATAGCCCCGTGGGACAACCGTTAAAGATGATGCAGATATTCTCAACAGTACCACCTAGGCCGCCTCAGTGCCTGGTATGAGTATTCGCAACGGTCAGCGAGAGGGTCATTATTAAATTTGTGGGCACACTGGTTTAAGAATTGATCGCGCATTGAAATTCAATGGTGTGCGATGCTCGAAACATGATGGGCGTAACACGCGTTGATTGGGATCTGGACGTAGTGAAGAGCGTGTCTTTGTGGCAGAATCTCCTGGTCTTATATAGCTTGCTTCACACAATAATGTGTTTGGTACTCATTTGGATAATAAACTTACTGACATCATCCGCTAGACTTATAGAATGTTCTTGATAGACTTCTGTGGAGGAAAATAGGAACTAGAACAGTGAGATTCAGGTGCTCTGTTATGTGAACCATTGCTCTATTACAAGTAGCAAATAGAGCAGCTTGATGTAAATAAGGTGAGCGCGGACATACATGCCTCCGAGCTCCATGCCCAATATCCATTTGTGTAGTGGAGCTGGGCGTGCTGTGATGGCCTAGTGTAGATTCACGTGACAGCTTCTAAGTTGATGAAGGTGAAGGAAAAAGTTCAAATCCGAGAAACGATCTAATTGCCAGCATGAATTTTTAGTAATCAAGGCTGGCAAATATATTTCAGCCGCAAATATCTTCACCGCCTCAAGTTCGAAGGAGGTAGATTAATTTAGACAATAGACTCTAGGTCACACTTTCGTGAAAAGGTCAGACATATCAGACTCCACTACTTAATGGTATTCTCACACTGCGATATATGGATAGATAAGCAGAGTCATGAATTAACCCACAATCGTGTCTTGTTTGGTAATTTTAATACAGTTGAAAGCGTTATAAGATCACAATTATTTTTGGTCACACAAACACCTGTAGAGAAGGTCCAGAAATGCTCGAATAATTCTCTTGAATTAGTGAGATGTTTTAGTTTTCCACAATATATTGAGACCCTCGTCGCCTGTTTGGAAAGCGAGGAATTGTTGAAGCCAGCTCTGCAAGAGTATGACACTAAATATTTAATGACTAATATCAACTAACCCGAGACTAATTTCTTTGGAGCAACGAAATCAGTGCCCAGAAGTTTTGCCCAGAAATTTTGCTTATGTTGGTGTTTCAACTTCAATATTTTGCTGTCTGCTTGGTTTAGAAGGTATACCTACCATATACAAATTTGCAGTTAGAGATAGCTTGATATTTGAAGTAGGACAAAACATGCAATATCAACAGCTCTCTTGCGGAAAAGTTGAGAAAATCCACAACGTAGATTGTTATTGTAAAGGATAGGAAAACATGACGATGTAATATATATTATTCTGGCATTGAATCGTATAAATTGGTATTGAGGAAGAAAGAGAACGTTGCCTAGTACAGTACTCCTCTTTTTGTACCAGCTAACACTAGATAAATGAGGGAATGTGCCAGAAAGAAAGACAGAATGAGGGCTACATCTCATTACGTGATTATCTGGTCGGATAAGAAGGTGAATATCTGTACTTCCCCTCTCGAAAGAAGAAACTACAACTGGATACAGATTTTCATAAGGCATCCAACATAACATTTTGGGGCAACTGACATTCAAACCGTGAGTGACGAGTTGACGCGTTGAGAGGTATCATGAAGGGGAGATGAAAGCGTTCGAGGTATGTGCCGACCAGGAAACAGGGGCGTATACCATGAACTAGTCAAAACTCTCCAACCTCTACACCCAACGATCAGAGACTGTGAACACTGAACTAAAGATTGCGTCACCTACCCTTGCCTCCAGATTACGCGCCCCCCTCTCCCCTCTGTTCAGCTTTATTGGAAGAGATGACGCGTCTCTTACAATCGCCACGCGGCTAGTGAACTTGATGTTTACTACCAACGCACAGATAATGTTCTTTCCTAGCCTTGATCAGCCACCACAACCTGAACGTAATTTTCTTCTTATTTGTAATACTCCTGAAGAACGTCGAGAGCCTACCGAATCCGAACACGACGTGTTGAAAGTGCAATAATCGACCAGTGAAGTCCCAATGTACGCCAGAGAACTGTTCTTGCAGGTAGAGAAATAGCGCCGTAGCGCCAAACAATCAGTGCACAAGAAGAGGAGTAAAACATACTTGATACCTTCCGATGGATGATGATATTAGAATACAGCAGTGCTGATTCATATATTCCTTTTAAGTGTTCTTTGCGTTCATGTGTACGTTTGATATTGTGCTAGGATAAGTGCACCGTAGATGTGGTTCAAGGTCAGGATCGAGGTCAGGATCGAGGACATGGAGGTGTGTAGCGGTAATTAATTGAGAGGTGATGAAAGACAATGGCACATAATCTTTGGAGGTTGTGTGCAACGACGACTAGCTCAACGCTATGAGAGGCTTCTGGTGAAGAAGTGTTGAACGCAAGGGAATGCTGAATAACATGCATTGTCTCTGTTGGAGTGAAGTGAGAAACTGTTCGAGATAAAGCATGCGGTGAGAGTATTTCATGAAGAGTATTCGATCGTACTTCTCTGATTCAGTGGGGGGTTTTCTGCCAAGAATCTGCATTGCATGTGTTGGGAATACTTGCAGAAGTACGGAACATTACCAGACGGATCGAACGATCCTAGTACTATCGTACATGAGGCGATTAGATATGTATCTCCATTGAAAGTAGAGGGCCATGGTATTCAGTACGAGCTCTTTTTCTAGCCACTACTCTGCTCTGCTACAGAGTGATTTTGAGCCATGTTATTTGTATCAGTACGAGAAAAAAAAATGTACAGTCCTTTGCCTTTTCACCAAAATGTCCAAGTTCCGCGGGTCTAAAAAAGTAAAATTCCACGGCCGTGTAGAAAATTGGAGTAAAAAATAGACGGGGTTTATGAGCTACCCGTGGCACATACAGTAACCTTTCGCTCATGTATAGAGGTACATTGACGGCAAAAGTCCAGCAAGTGCAAAAAATTACTTGTCACTTTCTTCGCCATCGCATCTCTGACATGCTCGATCTTGGAACCATACGTCTCAAACGATCAACCGGCACGCGGAACCGGGTCATCTTGCCCCAAGGTTTGACAGGTTAGTTCAGATCTGAACAAAGTGTATAAGATTGACGCACAAAACGCATACCACAGAAACCTTGAATTTGAATGACATCAGGTGAGCTGTTCTGGGAAGGTCCAAGAAAATTTCGAGACTCTAGACTGGTAGCTAGAGCTTCAGGACGTGCCAACATCGAAATTCTTATTAAACACAAGTACGAAGTTTTCAAGTACCAGCGTTTAAGGCCTCCTGCATGTATTAATGGCGGGAAATAACATTTAATTCTACAGTAGTTGTTCAATTTGCCAAACGGGATCGAAAGCATTGGCGCGATGTTAATTGTAGTGTGTTTGCACGTCGCGTAGTCGTGTCCCCGTGTTGATTCCGATTTGCACGAAAGTTCACTCGGCTTTACATTCGTCATAGCTGTCACAGATGTTGCACACAAATCGATCTTGTTCCCTTCATCGACAAATGATTGCAGGCTGTCCAAGATTCCTCTCACACTCCAGATCACCAGGTAGCGAAGCGGTGAAACGACAGAACAATAGACTCTAAACACTGTGCGAACACGCTCGAGGTAGTGCATTCTAGACTCTCGAGTCGGGGCTATTGAATTTGTAACTGCATTGGGGTGCATGTTCGTTGGCAACAAGCAATGGACACCAGGCTCTGGACCTGCAGCATCGAGTTCTCGTCACTCTGTCAGCGGTAAATCTGGCAGCTTGATGAGGTTGATTTTGGCGCGGTAAGCTCGGAATCAATGAATTTGCTCTTGCCAGTGGATCTGCTTGTAGTGGTGGATTTCATCTGCACGACCTGCATGCATATTCGCAAGCGTTGTCAGCGACGGGAAGGATCATTAAGCATAAAGATGCTGTCATTGAAAAGGGTGGGCTGTATCAATAGGCAACGTGTCTGTTTATTGCACTTGGTAGCTGCTAGATCGCGACTTTCTCACATAAGTCTCCGATCCTCTCGACTGGAAGCGTTATGGTTGCCGTATGTGGAAGGTTTATAGCAACGTTCGGCGCATCTCGACACGGATCACCCTGTACGTATCGAAAGACAAAAGGCCATAGAGCAGTCATCTAGACAGTTGGTCGATTAGACTTGTGGATGTAAACATCCGATGGCCTGAAACCATGTAGCGTATTTCTTGTAGCCGCATAACGTTGTTCTGCCTGACATAAGCCAGATAGAATTCATAATACGAGAGGAGCATGTATGTGATCCTTCGGAGATGTCGCCGCTGTTGTTCATACGAGAAAAGACTCCATGATTACAGTTCCGTTGACAGGTCTTTGAATAGTCCTAAGTGTGGTTAGTGAAACAGTTGGGTGGCTATTCGCTTGTATCCAAGGGGTACTGAGTCACGCGGGAAGAGAAACCGTTGAGCTACAGATTCTGGGTTGAAGCACGCAGCATTGAAGTCACAAGGGTCCTTTAGACGCAGGTCCATAGATTTGGATAGGCACTTGCGTGTATGCAGCCTTGATTCGGGTTATCCAAGTGGCTCCAAGGGCCCCTGTTGTATGGAAGAGCTTCGGCATCTTTTGGCGGTCTACACTAACTATCAGCCCATCTGCAATCGCGCAAGCAGCTAGGGGTGGCAATACACTTTGGGGGCTGCATGCTAAACCGGAAACGAAGACACAAATGTGAGTGTTTGTGGGGCACATCTAAACAATGAACATCTGAGAGGTATGAGAAGATCCTATCAGAATGAGGTGGAACAGGTCATATGGTGTGAAACCAACAGTTGAGGATATTTTCGCGAGTCTCATGCAGAACACTGCAGATGCAGGACGGGGATCTATGGGAAGCTCCGAAAGTATCTTGTTCCCTCCACAGCATCATATTAAATTCTCCGAGCTGCTTGAAACAAAGTCAGGGAAACCTTCTGCAGCAACATGGGCCTGGCCCAATCAATATGTTAGCCACCCAGCTTGATGTGATGACTCTCAATTACACTTTCAACTACAGATGAGCGGCCCGCCAATGTAAGTTTGACAAATACGAGAGTGGTTCGGTCGAGTTACTTCTGTGCCAAAGTTGGACTTTGTACCTGAAAAGGCTGCCCGAACAAATTCGGGAGTCTCGACCGAACTACGCCAAAAGAGCTGTTGGCAGACGTTGAAAAGCTGGAAGTGACCCTCCTGTGCCGCTTTTGTCCGTATCAGTTGACATGACGCGATGTGCGATATCGTTAGCCTCAGGTCGTTAGTACCAACCACGTTGTGGCCTGAATACGAGACAAACGACAATAGATGCCGCGGTTAAGAAGAAGACTAGCAAGCCACTTGCAAGAGGCTTGTGGCAAACCGCCTTCGTATAGCGCCACCTTGGGCTTAATGCCCACCAAGCATGAGTGTTTGAGGATGGGTTAAGAACCCGGGGAAATGACGGAACTGAGTCAGTTATCGTCTGCATCAAAACTTACGTTCGGCTATCAAGGTAAAATCAAACACCCAAGACTGGTGAAGCAGCTGGTGGAAACTAAAATGATGATGATGATGAGGACTCCATATTCTTCAAACGACAGAGTTGTTCAAATCTCATCCGTCATACAGTGTCAAGAAAGCTATCGGAAGGAACGGCGCGTCTAGCATCCTAAGACGTTGGACGTCCGAAGCAGAGGGGTCGAAAGTTGCGGTTGCCGCTACTAGGGCAACTCTGTCTCGTCTTCATATTCGGGCCGCATTTGTGACGTCTAGAACTAATGCTATGATGCGCGAACAAGCCCTGAAGCTGACGTGCAGAAGCATTGCGTCGATGATGTTGTGCCGACCGTTCGAGGACCATGTGCCTAACGAGAGTTACCGCCGCCCTGATCTTTCTGTGCGTATGTAGCCAGCAACCGTGACGAGACTCGCATCCTTAAAAGGAATTGGATTCGTTTGACTGACTCGTTGATTTTTGTTGGTAGGACTCTTCCATTGTTGAGTCGCGAGCAGTGTTATTAAAGCACCACATGAGTCGTTGCTAAAGCTCTTGATAATCGCACATACATCTGACGGCTCGAGAACAGTGACAGTGACAGTGAGTAAAGCTACAAGCATAATCATTGCTGTTTCAACCTCCGACCACTGGAGAAAGATGACAGTATTGTGTATTAGTGATAGCATGATCATACCGTAGGAGTGGAACAGGACGAGGTTGTAAAACAAGTTCTGTTTTGAGACGACGACGCTTCCACTTCTGTACACTGGGGTTTGTGTACATGCAGAGATGTTTGGCGAAACAGCACAAAGTGGCGGCGACAGGAATCAAGTTGGTGCTCTAATGCATAACCGTCAGTATATATTTCTGCATAAGGTCTATATTTGTCTGTATTAAGGACACTTCAAACAGCGATCTTCCCAACACGAGGTATGCTTGGCGAGCATGAACACCAGGTAAAGTTGCGGCAACGGTTCTTTAGAGCAACCCCAACTCGTGGCTTGGTCTCTGGCTCCCGGGTTTCATGGATGTAGTCTATCTCAACGTTCATGTTCTTCAATTTTCAGACTCATTGCTCACAGCTGAGAATAGATGCGGGACGGATCAGTTTTCCCTTGAGCATTTGCCTTGATGGTACAAGGGTGGTGGACGACTCCTTATTGAGCAAGCCGGTGAGGTGGAGTGGAAATAAGAGCCTACCCTTGCTGGATCAAGAGAGCAAGGATCTTCAGCTAGAGCCGAAGGGGAAACAGTGCGTGAGTCGTGGGGCTTCCGGCCGATCCATGTTCTCTAGCATGCAGCCCACATCAATAGTGTGACTTTCGGCGTGACTTTGACGTCCACGTCATGATGGACGGCTGACTGTGTTTCTGAACAATCAGTGGATGGCCTTGACCGGGAATCTCATGGCTTGTTGAAGCGCAGATCTGCAAGGTCCGATCCATGCCCCTGCCTCTGGATGTTCAGAGAATCTGGCACGATAAACAACTGGATTCATGCAGCAGGCAGACAGACAATGTGCTGCCGAGGCAAACGATTTGTTATCACGTCGACTGCGTCGTCATTACGCAGCCCCACATCGACTTGCCTGACATGCTTGGAGCCAGCCCGTACGCACGTCGCATGCTCTGAGAGTGTCGGCTGAAAGAGGGGCTGGGGACCATTTTGTGGTGGAGGCTGAAGCAGAGGCGAGGCGCGCGGGGCGAGGAACGCTTGGGGAGGGCTTTCGCCTTCAATTTGGACACTTTGGACCTCGGAGATTCGGGGAAACACTCAAGGCGACTATCTGGGCCACGATGTGCTGAGATGAGATGAGCTGCAATTTTCGCGTTTGGATGAAGCGTGACGGACGCGCATGATCCTCGCCAGGGTTACAGACAACAGCCACAATGCGACCTGTGCGCACTAGGCTGCTTCCGGGCAGAGATTGTCAAGCGTCTCCGCATGAGGAGAACTCTGGTAAAGTTGACGCGCGGGCTGCCAAATGCTCCTTTCCGCACAATGGCTGCATGATCTCCAGGACTTTGCCTGCGGCTGCCAGCCTGGGTGCTCAGCTTGGTGCCGTCGGGCGTCCTCTCGGCTCCTACAGTCGATGGTAGGGCTCGTCAGTGGCCGGACAGAATATGCGAGCCCATGAAACATAGTGCATCCTCCCGTATCCGCGTCTTGGGGCCTGTCGACGCTGGCCTTGGCCCTACCTCGCGCCGAAAACGCTTAGCTAGGAACGGATGCGCATCCCAGCCCTCCATGCTCGCAGGCTGAGGGATGTTGCGGCGTCGACGACCACTTGGCGGACTCCGCTTCTCGCAGGCAATCGTTCAACCGACCGCGCGCGCTGGGGAAGCCATGCCGTGCAGCCACCACACCCTGCAACTATTGGAGACGCAGCAGCTGCTTATCTCCCGGCATTCACTTCCACTTCCACGCAGCCAAACCATGGTTCCTGACGACTGAAGATCGCGCCGTCGGAGAGTTTCAGCGTCCTGCTCCTCCTGCGGCCGCCGTCCAGGAACGTGAAGCTTGCGCTGCCTCCTAGCCGTCGAGCCCTGGCCGACAGAGTCATGGCGGCGGACTGGCGAGCATCGTGCGGTGGTGGCCGGTGGGGAATGTGCAGGGTGTGTCTCTTGTGTGCGTCGATCGTCTCATGGGCCAGAACCCGCCAACGGGCAGGCGGAGCTAAGGTCGACGTCTCTGCAGCGGTGCCTCATGTCCAAAGTCTCCCTAGCACGATGCTCAGCAGGGGTGATCGCTACGCTACAACTGTCCCGCCGTCCGTAGCGTGTCATGGTCGCTGAGCTGCAATTCTCCCTAAACACCTCACTACTACGTGCGGACTTTGTCTTCTGTCGCAGCCGTGCATATGCCTCTTGCGCTTCACTTGCCGCATCTGCATTCTCCCCAGGAGTCTTTTTCTCCGAGCAGCCCAGTCCTGGCCACATAGCGCTTGTCTCTGCAAGGCCGGCACGGGCTTGGTTGTGGATGCAGCCGTTGCTGTTGCTTCCTTTAATATCGTGCCAGGGACCCGCCTACTATCACATCCTGGCTCCTGAGCAACTCGCCTACGCACCCATATCATTTCCCAATATACTTCTACCAGACCCTAGGACCACGCCTTGGTACATCCTGTTGGATCTTACACCATTTGATCTGCACCTGCTGTAGTCGTACGTGCATCTTATCGTCCCTTCTCCTCCTCCACCATTGCGCATTGGCCGTTGCAACTCTCCGGATGACAACTAACCCGTCATCTAGCCTGCCCAGAGCTTTTAAATACCTAACGTCGACCATCACCCCGACGTCGCTGTAGCAAGCCGACCTTTCTCACGTTACATCGGCTTCTTGAATCCATGGTAAACCGGCCGCAGTAATCTTCAACTCATTTGTACAAGTGAGGCTTTCCCCTCATCTCACCTTTCCCCCAGGATTCATGCTAACCAATACCAGCCACTCTTCCATCACCAAACGTTGACTTGCAACTTGCAACTTGCAACTTTCAATATTAAACATACATCCTACTGGGCTTCCACTTCACTAGCTCCTCATGTTGCAAGGTATACGGGCATCGACTTTGACGATGCCATCTTTCGGACACGACATGTCCCTTGGTGGGGTACACAAGGTCGAAGGTTACGGCGAAGGAGACTCGTGGAGCTGGTCCCAACACTCGACCACCCCCCAACCATCATACCCTATCTTTGACCCCTCCATGTACACCAATTTCGCAGCCCATCTGCAGCCACCATCGCGCGTCCAACCTCGTCATCATTCAGTCGCTACTTCCCATGTTCTCCCGGCGGGCACTGCTACACCACCGCCATCAAGGCCCCAAGTAACAGGAAACATGGTCAAAGCACAGCCCGCATTCAAGCCTACATGGCAAGGCTTCTTGGATACCACAAAGGATGCTATGACTGTTGTAGAGGCCGCTCTCCAGGGACGACTCAGCCACATCAGCCGACGACCTCATGACAAGGAACGAGCAGAGATGCTTACCTCAGGCACCGTTCTTGTGTACGAAGAGAACGCCTCTGGTATCAAGCGGTGGACGGACGCGGTGCACTGGTCTCCAAGTCGGGTGATGAACAATTGCCTGATTTATCGCCAGCTCGTACGAGCGTTGAAGCCTGAAGAGAAGAAGACAGCATTGAACCCATCATGCGGTACAAAACGCAAGCGCAAGGAGAGTGCTGGACCTTCTATCACCAAGACTGGAGAACATGTCACCACTTCTGAGGATGAATACGAAAACCCTCCATTTGATAGTTCCTTCACCGGCGATGCAGATACAGTTGGCAAGGTCTATGCCAACTTCGCTCAGAGTCTCTCTCCAGATCAGCAAAGACGCTTCTGCGGATCCCTTATCGATAGTTATGAATTCAAGGAAGGTGGCTTGATGAAGAAGACCATTTCTGTCAAGTATCAGGGCACCCACCATCATGTCATCTCCTACTACAGCCTCGAGGATGTGGTCAGCGGTAAATTGAAGCGACCATTCCAAGACTCGAAACTGGCCGACATTCACCCCAGACCTGATCTTCTCACCGGTTGGAAGGTTAGCCTCGAGGACGAAGAAAGCAAGGACATGCCTCTGATCGCAGGCTACCCACAACATATCCAGCCTAGCCACCTCCAGCACCATGCCGTTGGAGTTACTCAAGTAGTCGGCGCCCACGGACTCGTCCAGACTCATGCGCCGCTTCACTTGCACGCACCAGAGTATTGGCACCCTGCTCAGGTGCATCAATATGCACCAAGTCATCATAGTCCACAGCATTACCCCTCTCCCCAGGCGGCTGCATCTCAGTACACGACGCCACAATCTGCCCACCAATATCCTGCTCAGCAGCCATCTCCTCAGACATATCCTACACAACAGTCTTCCACTCAACAATACGCTCAGCCTCCCTCTCCTCAACACTATCCATCTCCACGATCTTCAAGCCCTCAATTTCCGGCTCAGTTGGCTGCGCCTCCGCAATACACTCCACAAGCACAATCTATTCGACACTACTCACTTGATCAGCCGCAAACGGTCCCAGCATCACAGTACTCTCAGCAGGTGCCAGCTACCCGGTTCCCAAATTCCCATCACGCTCAAGTCACCCCGCCTCCTCAATATACTGTGCCCCAAGCTGCGAGTTTTGATGTTCACGTCGCGGTTCCACAGAACGTGGCGTCGACTCGACAGCCTGACCAAGTTCCCGCATCACAGCATGACACACATAGGAGGTCATCAGCCCCGATATTGCAGGCATACAGTCAACCATATCATGCCGCACCGCACCCCCAATCTTATTACGTCACCGACCAAAAGTATGCACCAGGTTCTCAACATGGATTTTGAGTCATAACATACTGCTGTACGATTCTCCAATTTCGCATTTCATAATTTACTCAATAGTCCGGTTTGTCGATAACAGACCAAAGAAGACCTTAAATTGCACACCAACATATGCGAAGACCAATATGACGGTTGGTTTTGCTTGCGATACCCCCATTTTTGGATTCCGTTAGGCGAAAGCGGCAATCTTTCACATCTCGATTAGCACTGAAACTTCCCTTCTGGCGTTGGTATGGAACACACTCTTTGTCTGCTCATTTAACGGCCAGCTACCTCGCATCTACACGCAACGTCCTTTCATTTTCAACTCATCACGAAAAGCAATCTCTACGGTTTGCACAGCACCTTCTATTCACGAATTCTCGGCCGCGTTTCTTGTTTCATGTTCTGTCGCTTACTCGATGATGCATACCCTTGTACTATTATAGTTTCATTTTTTTCGTCATCTTAACCCCATAATATTTCTGTCGGTAAATGCTTGATACCAATTAAATACAACTATTCCCAACAAATAAGTTCCTGCATCCATTAGTTGACATTAATCCTTCTCAACCAATAGTAGCGCACTTTTCATCATGCTATGTGTAGGCAGGTAGCGGGTTGTGAAGTATGTGATGCAGTATGTCAACACCCTGCCCCTGGTTTCGCTAATCTGTTTACCGTATCTTTATACACCATGTCCAAACTGTCGATACATGATTTTTTGCACCACAAACACTCTCCAACCCGATTCCCTGGTCCCGACAGACGATGCGAACGCGGCCCGGGCCCCTGCCGGTACCTGCGTTCGCTTGTGTGTGCGAGTCAGGCTGCGATGACATGCCAGGCGGTGTCTGTCTGTTGTTTGTGGCTATGCTCACCTACTTGACCTTATAGGAGGTGCTAAGACACACCAATGGGACAAAGTGTGGTTTTTACGCTGTGCTTGATATGTGTGAAAGCAGGCAGGAACCCGAGGTGTGACGGTTTGAAACTGTGATGGATGCGGGATGTTCTCGTATGTGCGGACAAAAGGGTGGTGAAGATCAGCAGATGAGGTTACGAGATAGATATATGAGTTTGTTGAATGGACTAAAAAATCTCAAGGGTTTGTGCTCTCAACATCTACTGTTGTCATCGTGACAACTGTTACATGAGATGATACGCTTTCTGGTTTTGATCTAAGTAGCAATACTCGGCTTGTACCTACAGACATACACTTAATGAGACTCCAAAATATTCTCCTGGTCTTTGCAAAGTATTACCTAGTCGATTCTGGTGTTGTGTCGTACGCAAGAAAAGCGTCACGTGTTACGAATCTTCGCTTGTTTTAAACTTGATCATCGCTCTTACAGCTGAACTGGTCATCATATTGTGATTACTCCTCCGCACCTTGGTATCTCACAGCCGTAGTTTAGCCCCCAAACACGCATTCGTGCAATACTATTCTATCTCCGCTTTATGTGGCTCGCAACATGTCGATAAAACGACAAAAATCCTCGTCACCAGAAGTATCATTAAAACCTAGTGAACGCGTTACTCGTTCATCGGTAAGACGACATCTTCAAGTAGAGCACTCCTTGCCAATACAATCTTCAAAAACCAGGCAAAAAACCTCGAGAATGAAAAGCAAGCAAAGTCTGTCCAAATCTACCACTAAGATACCGAATAAGCCCAAAAATGCAGACAAAACTGTCCAAATCGACTCCACCGAACAAGCCGCACGATGCATGGCCATTCAAGTTACAACCCTTATCATTTCCTCTCCCCTCATAAAAACCCCGATCCAATGCCATCATTATACAACCCCAAACCCATCTACTTCCAATCCTCAGTCAAATCTGATCTTCACCCACGGCGCAGGTGGCACACTTTCTGCTCCAGCAGTCACAAACTTCTGCATCGGCTTCTCATCCTCTGTGTCTACCTTGGCCTTCCAAGGCTCTATGAACCTCGCAGCGCGAGTAAAGGGCTTCCAAGCGTGTATCTCGCATGTGAGAACCCTTGAACAAGAGAACACCGGATCCGAGAATTGCAGCACAGGTGCAAGATATCTTCTCGGGGGACGGAGCATGGGCGCACGCGCCGCCGTCATGGCCGCCACAGCTCTCTTCTCTGAGGCTCAAGAAGACTCAGAGGAGAAGCCAAGGATACAGATTATCCTCGTTTCGTACCCGCTTAAAGGACCTAAAGATGTCAGAGATGAGATTCTACTCGGTTTACCGGAAGTTGTGGATGTTTTGTTTGTGATTGGCGAGAGAGATGCGATGTGCCCGTTGAAAATGCTGGATGACGTAAGAAGGAAGATGAATGCGTCGTCACAGCTTGTTGTAGTAAGGGGCGTGGATCATGGGATGACTGGTGGGGGGAAAGAGAGAGAAAAGAAATTGGGCGTGGAAGCAGGGAGCATGGCCGCGGGATGGGTGGTGGAGGGAATGGGCGGGGAGGCAATTTATATTGGGGAGCAAAGGTGAGGGTCTGTGAAAGATGTCAAGGCGCTTTTGAAGCGTAGAGAGCGACATCAAATGGGCGCATGCTGGACTTCAAATAATCATTAAAGCTGGGATAACTGGCAAAAGATTCACCGAAACACCCTAAAACTCCAAACCCCTGTCTAAACGCCACACCAAATGCTGGTATCTTAGTCGTCAAATGCCAACTGAGCAGGCGTATCTATCGTTAGCACACCTTTTTGAGTTCTACATGCCCTCACCCTGCCAATCTCTACTCCCTCGCAATTACCACTCCCTCGTCCCAATCCTCACCAGCATCCATCATACCACCAAACTCGGCAGCCAAGGCTAAATCATCGTTGGCAGTTAGAACGCCTTTGATATCGCCCGAAGCGATCTCTTCATAAACGGCGGTGATGCCACAAATGCGACACACGCGCGCAACAGATGCCATTAGGACCAAGCCGAGCATGGCAAATGGTCCCACGGCAATGAGCTGGGAGAACTGGCTTTGGGACAATTAGCAACGTTTCAAACGAACATCAAGAAGGAGCACCTACTAGTACCACTGGTGGATACACTTCTCATCCCAAAACGTCAACCTGGCGGCGATCTTGTGCGCACGTTCGCTCTTCTTGCCAGTCTCCATTTCGGAGAACAGGAACCCGAGTTGCTTTCGGAATTGATGGAGGCTCTTCCACCAGTGCGAGCGGCGGTGCTGGTTGCTGTTGCGCGCAAAAAGTTTGTTCAGAAGCTCCAAGATGTCGATTAGCATTGCTTTGTCGTGCTGCGTGGCGGCCAGAAGAGCGGTTGCGGGGATGGGTGAAGCCATCTTAGTGATGAGCTCAGGGTATTTGACAGCCATGATATTATTTGTGAAGTAGGCAAATTGTGTATGTACGTGCATGAACCAGCAATATAAATGCTACTGAAATCTTCCTGAGTATGCAAAGGGCCGTCGGGTGTGAGATGGCGAGAGTGTTGAGGTGCTGTACGCTGTCGTATGCGGAAACGGAAAACGTGCGGGTGTGGGGGCTTGAAGTACCGGTATTCTGATGTCTTCCTAGTTGAGAAGGGCACCGTCAAACTATCAATTACTTCGCTGCCTGGTTACAAGCGGTGAAGAAAGAAATGAATTTTAATCGCAAGTTCTATTGCGGGGTAGAAGAAGAGTGGCTTTGTGTGCTTGGAGCACGATGAAGGCGACGAAGAGAGACGCGACGCGGCGCGAGAAAAAAAAGACCGAAGAGTGTTGCTCGAGGCACAATATGACGTTTCTGCTAGCAACAGAATATCAACTGTAGTGAAGTTCTGCGCTCCCCTCAACAGATTTTTGATCAAAAGGTGTGTCTAGGAACCGCAACTCGGACTTTTGATGTTCAGAGTTTTGCGACTTGATGTTTTGAAGGGAGTGAAAATTCTGAAAGCACGGGGGCGACGGTGTTACCCTCCCCTTTCCTGCGAATCCTCCGATTTTAGTTGTATGGCTATACAAATCTCATTGTGGATGGTTACAGTTTCAGCATTTAAAATCTTGTAACGGTTAAATACTGTGGTACCTATCACAGATCATACACCAGTTTTACGCACCATCAGGCCGACAGCAACAGCACGTAGTAGGTAGTAGGCCGGCCCATTCAAATTCCTTCGCCTTGCTATCGATATGTCACGCGAGTTCCGTGAATAGTAGATTTTGGATCAATGTCGTATGCAGTATGCTTGAGATTTGCGGGGATTGGTGAGAAAACTTGGATTGCCAAAGCCGCACTCGAAAATACAAGCTAAGTTTCACGAATCATGATATCTCGAAGGATCATTCACTCGTCAATCTTGACATCATTCTCGTAGAAGTTTGACAAAATTGGCCAGCGTCTTATTTTACAAGAGCAAATGTAGTGGTAAAACCGGGGCTGTTAGTAACCCCTGGCACCGCTTAGACTTTCGTGAGCGGTCTTCGTCGACTGCATCGCCCTTACCACACAACACTACACCGACACAATGTCTGCCAACACCCGTTCATCGGTTTGGATGGCCTGTAGTAACAAGTGCAAGCGTGAGAACATCTATAGCGACGAGACGGTCAGGCTCCCTGACTATGTGAAGACACAGCTCGCTGCTCCTGTCTCGAACACTCACCCCTACTGACGCTCCTGCGCAAAAGCCACAAGTGATGCAAAGACAATTGAGTAGACCAGTACGCATCTGACAACCCTAGAGGCGGATGTAACGAGCGACGAGGGTTGTTATTATCGCGAAAACGACGCGTTGCTGAATAGGCCGACATCTCCAAGCTGCCATACTTGCTACTTCCTGCGCATCGATTGCAATCACTCGAAGTAACAGAACTAGAGCACATCCCCTCTCACATGCTATCTTTCGGTTCGTGAGGCGTTATTCTACGAAGTCGACCTTAGACAGCTCTGGCAACACAATGGAGTCACCCTCTGCGCCCGGTGGACAAGTACGATCTGCGGATTGGAGAAGATTGGGAAGCGCACCTCCGATTTTAGTAGTTGTGACGCCTTTGCTTACAGTCGACGCTTTTCGGAGAGCAGTATATTGTTTGTTTGACTCCTTTAGGACGCATATGTTGTACAAAGAACTTGAGGAACGATGCAGACCCGACCGAGCAAGAAGCAACTCAGCGCATCCGATATCTCGAGCTGATTTTCAATAACGATATCTTTGTTCATTGGCCTGTGATCACTCTGTCACAGTCGTCGCACACAGAGGTTTCCAGACCTGCGGGTTGAACCCAAAATCATCGAGCCGCTTCTGTACCAGGTCAATCACCTTCGGAAGCGACGACTTTCAAGGCGGCAGCTAAATGACAATTGTCGCAACATCTCTCGGCAGGTTACATATCTCGATATATACGATCGTGGTCACAGTCTGGTAGACGCGAGCACGTATGATGTCGAGGCCTACCAATGGCGAATAACTGTCCACCAAGGATTGGTAGTAGAAGCCATAAGATTATTAATAGTCTCGTCAGTCGATGAGCTTTGTGAAGATGGCAATATCTTTGCGACATGTCCAAACCAAGTGCCGAAAAACTGCACGCCCTGGTCACTCGATACAACTTGAAGTCCAATGGTATAGGCAGATAATGCTCGATTATGTCATTCACACAAGTGCAGAACCGATACACTCGTCATGCAACAACTCGATATGGACAACGTATAGTGTTGCACATTCGAGTGTGATGCAGCCAGGCTTGATGAAGACTAAGACTTATGTTGAGCACCCCCAGTTGTTCGACGACAGAATGAGAAATTCGAGTTGCGTCAATTCGCAGTCGCGAGGGCATCAACAATTGCTATCATGACTCTACATACCGATCAGCGTCTCAGTAGACACTACCGAATTGAGATGGAGTCCCATGTCGCTGCCAAGATACGCTCAATTTGAGCTGGTTTCCCTAGGCGGAATGGTCCATCTCACAGAATTCATGGGGTGCTTGCTGGCTTGGTATCAGCAGCTCGAATACTATCCGAATCCGCGATCGACACATTGGAAGAGCAAGGGGTTTCGGGAGATTCCTAAGTCAGATTTTGGCGCATGAAGATGGAATTTACTCCGCAAGCACACACGTCGTTGACCGCCTCAGATGAGATCACCGCTTGGGTCAGTGGTGCCTGTCTACTCATCGTATTCGGTATCGTGTGGCAGCAAACCCGATTTGCTAGGTTGTTCGTTGGGACCCAAGGAAAGCCGATATTGGTCGGCGTTCGATAGTGCAGCTCACGGCCCGATTCCACTGGTGCCCTTGTTAGCCAGAGCCACCGCCCCGCGAGCCGGTCTACCACTGCCAACTCAACACCAAATGATCTTGAGGCGGGGGAACAAGTGGGGAATTGTGAAGCACATCCGCCAGCACCCTTTCAATTCCGCTGTTCTGGCCGCGCAGACGCTGGGAAATTTATCCGACCCAAACAATGCATGCCCAACATGATCAGGCGCAGCAGCGGAAGTTCCCAATTCTTGATACATGGCGGCCTAATCGCCCATCCCCCCTGGACCACTTTTCGAATGCACTGCATCCTCGAATATCACAAGCTAGATTGGCACATGATCGACCCTTCCAGGTTATTTGATACACGCCTCTCGAAGTGCTTCGGGCTGTCTCGGTCGAATAAGGCCGCTTACTGATATTCTAGAGTGTCAAGATATTCCCAGCCTGCGCACGGAAACACCCTGGTCTGTACCGCTTCTGTGAGATTGCCAGAAATTTGAGAAACGGCTACTATCTTTAGGAAGGTTGAGGATGTCGTTGATCTCGTCGATTCCTGCACATGGCTTCATCAAAAAATTCACTTTGCGGCCTTATTGCACACACACCGAGTGTTTGGCAATATTATCATTACGTGCGCTTTTATTCACGCCCTTCATCCGGATATCGCCGCGTTCGTAAGAAGACGTCGCTGTAACGTATGGAAGTGGGGCGGTGTGCGACGAAGAAGAAACCTTGCCGTACCGTGGAAGCATTCACAGCTGCGGTACCTATCCAGCATTCGTCGTGTTAGCAAGATTTTCCATGTTAAGCTGAAGTAGTTATCCACATAAGAAGCGCCCTCTTCACTATGGGAAAAGGGTGACCTGCACTGACCCCACCTCCGATGATGGTAACTGTGAAGCTGTGGAGAGGATAAAAGCCGGTACTCTCACAAAATTATTCGTATGAACGCCGTGACAGTCTGATTTATGTACAATACTGCCGACTACACACTGTATGCAATGGTGTTTGCTGTAAGGTGTGCTATTTTCGACCAACTTGCCGTCGCTGCGAAGCAAATAAGTTCACTGTGCGCAACAACCACAGGACGCGCTTGAGATACTTAGAACTGCGCTTCGTATTGTATAGTTGCATATAAGGACAACGTAACTGGTCATTTTTTGGGAGAGAAATATATCAGCATCGCTTTGACCTGCGAAAATCTCTACCGTCTTCGTGGAACGGTCGTACATACAGAAGAAGCGCACCATCCAGAGTAAGATGGCTTTCAGAATGTATGTCATCTACTACAGGTGAAAAAAAGACCAGTCAGTCAGGAAAGATCAGAGGAGGAGAAGCGGTACCAAGAGGTTGATCGTTGAGCGTCAAGGCATTGCAACACCACGACGAACATTGTCGAACCCAGGCGGCCCGTGCGCCAAGGAAGTACATTCTACCATCCTGATTGAGCTGCGTAAAAGTTGGTGGAGTGTACGGGGGCCGAAAACATGCGGTCAATATCTTCATCATTTTGCAGCTGTAACCATAAGGTTCAGGTTCAATTCAATAAACGAGGCCGCCTTATATGCCTGGAATGATAACCAATCCATGTTTAGCTCACACATGACTTTATCAAACACCGCACTTCCAGGGGTCTCGAAAAGAGTTGAGAACTATGCATGCTACATGAAAAGGCATGCCCTACTTTTGATAGGGGATGGCCATCAGAGTCACAGGACGTGTGCTGCGAATGACATACTGTTCTGTTTGTTATCCGTCTGAGCACGTAACATGCGCCATAGAGTATGAAACTCCCGAAAATCTCCTACTTCATGTTCAAGAGCTTGTAGGGGCTCTATTTTTCATCGCGCACGAAGCAAGAGATGACTGAGACGATCTGTTCTCTTTCTTAGCCAGTGACATATTGTTACCGCCCTCATAAGCTTGAAGAAAGCTTGAGCAACCTCTACATCTATCTCAGCTCCTCAACTTTGTCTGTCGAGCTCCTCTGCATAGTCCAAGATCAAGAGTTGTTGAAACCATAGATGTGCTAACAAACACCAAACCATCAAGTCGAAAACCGGCAATCTTCAGTGTGAGTATGCAAAGTCGCAAGCCAAGAGTGGAACAAAGTTGGTGAGCAGTGCCCTTTTATTCAATCTATGGAAGACAAAATCTGGACTAGATGTGACCTGAAAGGATCCATCAGAGGACTCCACTAGCTGACTCAGAAATCTTCAATCTACAACCCGCCACCCAGCTCAGATCCAGTCTATCGTCGGAGTACGCCAAAAAAATTTAAACGCAGTCATCCCGTCGAGAAAGCTGACCTGGCAGTCACGTAGAGAAAATCGAAAGAAAGGCAGACATCGCAACGACTGTGATGCAAAACGCATTTACAAAGACATTGCAACAGTGTGCAGCCACAGAAGGGAGCGAAAATAAGTAAAGCATCAGTCGGTAGGACAAGGCTCTCACATATAGCGGCTGTTAGTGTTGTCAGAGGTACCTCGGCCAGCAGAGCGAGGGTGATTCGGACTACCGAAGGTACGTGAGCGGCGGGTAGGAGTCGTGACAGCTGGGGGAGCAGACTCGCGTGCATAAGGAACACCTGTGGCACTATTGACGATCATATTGGCGAGAGTAAGGTCCTGAAGGACTGGAGCACGTCCGATAACACCGGGGTGATTAACAGACACTTGGGAAGGTGCGTTCTCTGCGAAGTACTGAGCGACATGTGTCATGGGAATGTAGTCGAAAGGTATGTATCCGAATTGGCCCTGACCATAGGTGCATGAATACCAGATCTCGACTTCGCGCTTCTTCAGATCGGTCAGCCCCTGAAAAGGAACGGGAGCAGCCCGCTGACGAGCGAAGTTCATCGCAGCCTGGAGCATGTCGCGAGGGGTTCCACGATCGTAGACGCTGGTACGGTTGCGGTGCTCGGTGACTGATGAATATCCGTGAGGCGGGTAGAGACCGACAGAACGAGCTGAGTCCATGGAGCGCTGCAGCTTGGAGAGGTTGTCAGGACGAGGGAAAGGCTGCTCGGTACCAGTGGAGCGAAGCTTGCCAGCAGCCTCAGCATCAATGACAGTGAGGATCAGGCGAGGGCGACAGAACGGAGTCTCTTGCATGACTGATGAGTTGCGGAACTTCTGGACGAGAGCCTCGCGACCCTGGATAGTGGCATAAGAAACCTCAGCAGCCTTGGTGGACTTGTATGCGTGCCAGCATCGAGACTCGATGCAGTCGACGAGGGAGATCATCCCACCGACATCTGCAAAGTTGATGAAGGCGTAACCAACGTTGCAGCCAGACTTGAAGTCAATGCGGAGGTAGAGGAAGTCGTAGGTGCCGAAGCAGACCTCATCAAGGATAGCCTTGAGCGACATCTGTGATGAAGTTAGCAATGCTGATCAAAGCAATATGAGATACGACGCACCCAATCCATCTTGTTGGGAATGTTGCGCAACATGATGGTAGTGCGAACATCGCTTCCATCAAGAATCCGCTCACGACGAACACGGTTGTGCTGATCCGCAGGATGGCGGTGAAATCCAGAAACAGGGCCGTGATACGGAGAAGAAGCAACACGGAAGCCAACGAGGCGACCCTGGTCATCAACGCGAGGTTTGGTGCGATGAGGTGAATTGGCAGCACGCTCTCCAGACCAGGTAGAAGGGTCGATAGTAGCCCACTGGAAGGACTTCTAGAAAAGAGTTAATTTGTGGGAGAAGACAGGAGTGAGAGAAATAGTATACCTTGTTGGACACATCCCAGATCGGATCGGAACGCAAGCTATAGGCAGCACGATAGGCAGCATCGACGGAGTGAAACTCAATGCGGAAGACAAGTTGCATCTCAGTGTCATCGGTGTCAACGTGGATGCAGTTGCGGACGGTACCGAAGGCACCAGCGATGTGCTCAACAGTGTCAGTGATCTCAGCAAGGTCGGCCGACGAGAACTCCCAGGCAGCAAGCTTCGGGTTAGGTACGATGAGGATTGGAAGCTTCATCTGGCCTTCGAACTCATTGAGGCAAGCAGTATCCTGGGACTTGGCGAGTGCGTACTCGTAGCTGGAGATCCAATCGACAGAGAACCCATGCTGCTCAAGGATATCCTTAGCCTCAGCCGCCTCACGAAGGTCATCGAAGCGAAGATGAACACCCCTAGCGTATACAGGCACGCAGTTGGAGAAGCATTGGTACTTGATGCCTGTCAGTGAAGCACAAGAGAAGAAGAATGCAAGGGTACTTACGAGCTTCATCTGGTGTTGGACACTGAACAACTCATGCTCCGAGTCCACGCCAGCATTGGTACCATCAGGAAGCTGAGAAACGAACTGGAAACGAGAGATGTAAGACCTATCATCCTCCGAGAGCTCGTTGACAAAAGCACCCTGAACATGCGGAGCAGCGAGGGGAAGGACGCTGTTGAACCTATCCAAGGTGTTGTTGGCCTGCTTACTGCTGGGGATAACAGTGGCCTGGCTGAGGCTGTTGTGTCGATGAAGCTTGGTCGAGCGATGGTTGCGAACAAGCTCAGGTGAGTAGAGAGTCGGGTCTGTGCCGCCATAAGGGCTAGAGGCAGGTCCAACCCCAGCAGAAGACTGACGAGAGTGGTGAGACATGATGAACGAATGCTGAACAATGAGGTACTAAATGTACAACAATGATGAATGAGATGAAGGTGGTGGCCAAAGAAGATGAGTGAAGTCAAGGCTCAGATCAGAAAGAGTTGGAACCAAAGTTGCGTCGTTGCTGGAGAGGGTAAGGGCGAGGGAGGCTGCTTTCTTATGGAGAAGCAAGGCTTGGCCTGGGACTCTCTCACATGACGACGCTATTCCTCTTCTCTATTCTGCCAGCTCTCCGGAGTTCTCCCAGGGTATGGCCAATGCATTCATCACTCACTTTTGCTGTAGAATGTTTGTTGTGGTGGAGTTCCTGGGCGGAATATGGGCGTGTAGGTTGAAGAAGATAACTACTCTCGACCCTTGGAACCTCAAGAATGACAAGGCCAGGACCCTCGAAACAAGCATAATGAAGAACCTTTTGCCGAGCTGTACAACCTCAAGTACAAATACTTGCGGATAGGCAAATCACCTGAGTGTGCACTTCAGCTGCAACCTCACCCGCTGGTTTGATGTTGCAGTACTCCACCGCCAAACCAGCTATGGTGAACCTGCGGGGCTCGCAATTCTACCCCTTTCTAGCGCTTTTGAAGGGTACTCACCGCCTGGAAATCCGCCTTGGAAAATTCCAGACAGGAAAGAGCGTCTCCAGGTGTGACCGGGGTGAGAGTGAAAGGAGAAGTGGTGGCAGCATGTATTGAGTGCGGGAGGGACATGCGAGAGACATACGAGAGACATATGAGACGTGAGAATACACAAATTGGCAATCGTTTCAGCTATTGAGCGTAGGGTTCTAGCGTGTGGGCAGATTCACCATCACAAACTGCAGGTATGCTGAACGCCTTTCTGAGCGTGGCAAGCCCCAAGAAATGTTGTGTGCTTACAGGCTGTCCATACACGTTAGGAAGGCGCACTATAGCCAGGTTATGGATATGCAGAGTATCAGAAGCTGCACATCTGCAGCGCCTGAGATACAGGAAGGCAACGATACAAAGCTACCTAATAAATTTATAGGTAAAGGGAGTATTGGTGTAAGAACAGCAAGCTGTGATTCCGAGTGGTACTCCTATACTTGAGAAATCGAGCGGCGCGCAGGGCAAGACTAGTTTATGACTGCTTAAATCACATCACAGAACGACACAAGAACAAGGGTATTCCACGCCTCTCCAGCTGACAGTATCACTGTAGAGGATCTCAAAACATCACCATGTTGATTAGGAGACGTGAAACACACAACAGGTCTTCTCAATCAGCTTCGAGTGAGTCTCATACAGCGCTGGAAAGACAATCGGCAGGGCTATGTGACAACCGGTAGTGATGGGTCACACTCACCGCAGCTGCCTGACTGCCAAATACATAGGTTCATGAAACGATGCTCTATGTGATAGCGGTGATGGAAATGAGTTGAGAATGTACGGGGGCACTTGACACTGACATGTATGGTATCTGCTGTGACATGCCACGCAATCCATAGGACACAGAAACTCCGGATCACAATGCATAAAATTCAGAGAAGGGTATTCTCGAGACACAGACAGTCATTAGAAGGCCATAAAACCTGGGGCAATGAGATGTATATCTCGTAGCGTCGATCTACACCATGTGTCTTTTGTCCTAGCATATCCCGCGTCCTCGTTGGATGTCCGAACCCCTTCTTCGTCCAGAGATCTCAGCTCAGAGCTTCTTTCGTTCCAAGAAATCAAAACTTACATTTTTAGGACAACCGCTGGCTGCAAACCTTGACTGGAGGGTGTCCTCCGACATCTTCCACGAAATCAGTGCAGATTTCAACATTGATGGGGGTAAGGTACATATAGGAAACGTTGCAGTTTCCTCTATTTAATCGAATGCTTCTTCTTTCCCTTTTATATCAACTTAATATGGTCTCCGGATGTATTTCTCCGTTGTACGCTGACTGAGCGTTCCAGGCAAACTGTGCCGGTCCATCTGAATGCCACCGCGATCTGTTCAGCAGCAGAGGAGACTGCGATATGACTGAGTCACTCGTGTTTTGGAATATGCTCAGCATTATTTCCCTTCTTTTCGACTGCCATAGACAAATTACTTCATACCGTTGTCCAGCATTTGATCTTTTGTACCCCGCCATCAAACGCGTTCGATTCCTGACTCGTGTGCGGATGCGGAAATGAGGTGTATAGCTCGTACGGTTATTCATCAGTTACAGTAGGCTTCGAGGATTTTCAACTTAAGCTGGTGATTTGTCCTCAACATCCAAATCTTGTTAAAATTCCAAAACACCAGTCACTCTCGCAAAATCGGTGCGTGTGAAGGCACCATCATGCGCAACTATGGTACGTGTGCAGGGCAGAGAAACACTTGCAGATCAAGGCTATTTCGAATGGTTAGTGGCCAAAAGAGAAGGAGGAATTTTTCGAAAACGTTTGCCTACAACATGGGCAAGTCAAATTCAAAACTGTCTTCATCATCCGGGCTTGGCGTTGATGCGTTGAGGAAGTACCCAAGTGTGGAGAACCCCTCACAAAGTGCCCAAATCATACACCAAAGCCTTCCTGCATTTTAAGACCCTCCTCCAAAAAGTTCAATTCAAGAATAATTGACTTACTCACGTTTTTGCGAAGTTATGTGTCACTCTTTGTTCATTAGGAACGACAACATCAACATCGGCGAGAAAACCTACTGATTGTATCAACGATAGCTTGGGGCTTTTATCGATTTAAAAAATTGGACTGTGCTGCTCTGCTAAAGATATATGTAATCCCGTGTTAACCCTGTTTTTTTTTAAAAGAGGGTGTCTGAGTACATATCACGGATGTCAAAAGTATCAATTTGATTAAGTAAGAAGTGAATCCATGAGAAAGAAGACTGTGTACCGAGATTGTTTTTTGTGGTATCGCTACATGTACGCGCTTTCCTCCCAGCATTCCGGAAACCATACGTGCAGACCAAGCCCAAAGTGAATCCCAGAATACAGCGATGCATCGCCTAAGGCACTTATCCCAATGCTTTACTATGCAGCAAGCTAGCCCCAGTCGGGATTCATAGTTTTCGCAAAGTCAACACACAACTTGTGTTGACTTGACCGTCTGATTTTTCAGTAATCTTCAGGTAGAGCACCTCAAACCTCGTCCTCTCCATCACTGTTGCCCACAATTGTGAGGATACCACCTTCTTGGTCATCTGCCTCCTCCTTTTTGACCTTCTTGGTCATTGGGGTGTGCTCTTCCTCATCGTCATCATTAGGCTCATCAGACTCAGCATAGGAAGCTGAATTCTTAGCACTACGGCCACGCTTACGGCTGATAGAAGGAGACAAAGCCTCATCGTCGTCATCGCCATCGAGGCTGTCATCTTCGACCTTCGGGTTGATCTTTGCGGAGCCCTTTGCAGAGCCCTTGGCGCGGCCACGACCTGACATGGGAGTCCTGGGAGTGGACACTTTAGAAGGTGTATCAAGTGCAGAATTGGCCGTCCTGCCGCGATTACGGATGTTGTTTAATCGATGTGAGACGGCTTTGGGAGTACAACCTGCTAGAATATTAGCACTGCTTAATGTTTAAAATGTCAAGTTGGGTAGGCAAATTCTCAAGTAACACTTTGTAAGCTGATGAATACAAGAACGGCTCTGACAGGGTGACTGTGTAGGAACTCACCACCTCCAATCATATCCGAGAGGTATTGCAGAAGTGGAGTAGAATTCTTGATGTCGTGGAAGACAAAGATGCCATTCAGGAGCTATAGCGCAATGATAAGCCAGTAAGAAATAGGAAGCGAGGTAGATGTTATTGTGAACTTACTATCTGGTCCTTATCTGCAGTCCACTGAATCATGTTGGAGATGATATTAGACTTGATTTGAAGAGATTGTTAGAATATTAGCTGGACAATAGGAAGAGGTCAATTGAAAAATTGTTTGTGGGTATCGGCAATAAATTGAGGCTGGAGGCGTGGAGATAGAGAGCTAAGAGGGTCAAATAAGAAAGAGCAAAGACCAATGAGGCAACAAAGCGATAAACTGAAGGGAGCGGGATGTGTCGGGATAAAGAGGAATAGTCCAAGGAGATTGGAAGACGCCAGCACTTTATATCTGTAGGGAAATGTTGAGAGTGCGATAGCAAAGTGAAGGTGAAAGAATGGTACGCCGCTGGACCTCTCCATGACGCTAATTTGGCGCCGAATGATTGCTGCCTACATATTAGACTGGTGAGAGAAAGTTGCTTTGATGTGGGAATTTTTGGACATTCCTTATTGATTGCGATAGGCATTTTGTCGTTGACGCTGTGTGAGTGTTCCGGTAAAACAGCGACATAGCTGTGAAAACCGACTAATAAAACAGCCAGGGAAGGAGAAATGAGAAAGCCATAGGCTCTGTTAGAGCTGGAATGTGATATGCCAAGCATTCTAGAGAAATCTATCTCATACACATTACCACATATTCCCCACACTTGACCCGAACAAAAGTATCTTCTTTCTTCTGGCATTCAAGTCATGATTATGGGGGATGTAAGATCTTACGATTGTGGTTGATCATGACAAGGAATCGAAAGGCAAGTACTCGGCGGTAAAAAACGATTGAGAAGTGCAGAAACTGATACAGCAGATTAATTATAAGTTGAAAAAAACTCGGCTGGAAGGGATCTGTGCACTTGTTGTATGATAGGGGCAAAGCATTCACATTGAAGGAATCCGATAGCAAAACATCATGCCGCATATTGCAATCTAATTAGGAAACTGAAGACGAGCGCGATGTTGAAAAGAAAGAGGAAGCCTCATGGGCTTCTAATACACAGTATTAATCGCAATATAGTACACGACTAATACGGACAGTCAAATTACTACAGATTAACCATACCAAAAGCAAGGACATCATTGTGTTACACAGAACACACAAAGGCCGTCCCCAAATATCAATCTTCCTTCATCAGAAGTCAAAAACGGTCGAAAAAAACTGTGGAAACCATAATGTAGGGCGATATGTTTAGCATGTCTTTTTGGCGCGAGGAAGGTCATTAAATCGTAGCTGGTGTCTGAGACACTCACACCGCAAAATCAAGCTTCAGAGGAATAACAAGTGATCAGCTTTCAATTCGGCAGGACCACGGCTTAGCTCGCTCATCGAATTTCTATATATCTACGCTTACAGCGCCTTGCCCATGAACTTCCTCTTGGTGTAGCTCAACCACCACTTACTCGGTACACCTGTGCCATCTGAGTACACTCTATTCAGCAATCTTGTCGCTAGTTCTTGTCGCATCTGCGTGATGTACTGTCGCAAAATTTCTGCCGAGTTCCTGTCCGGTGGAGCCTCGAAAGCCTGGTTAAGCGGGAATCCAGCATCGCCAGGAATAGCAAAGTTGGTGTCCAGCGCAATGTTCATGACAGCCTACTACAGTCAGCTTCCGTCTCCAATGCATAAAGGAAACCCTATCAGCCCAAACATAAATCGAATCCCATACCTTCTCAGCATCCCTTCTCCCCATGTTTGGCTTGATCTTGCCCAAAACCTCGCTAACAAACAGGATCCCATAGATCATAACCCGGTCGGCGGGACCTTTAATCTCAAAGTTGCGGAAAAACGTGTTGGCGCGAAAGAGGGCAAGGATCTCGTCTAGCGGGTCGTAGGACTCGTGTGCGGCATCGATGGTAAGCTCTGTCACATCGGCGGGGAGGGCGGGTAGTTGGGTTGCGGGACCACGGGTGCGTGTGCGAAGAGGGAGAAGGGCAAAGTTGCCTGTTCAAGGAAATGAGTATGCTCTCGTGTAGAAAGGCGGTGGAAGACTACCGATCAGTTGTTGGTTTGGCTCATCGAGGAAGACAGAGTGGTAGGCCTAGCGGGGGGATCAGCTTCACTTTTCTGATGTGAGACGCATTGAGCCTATTGAAACTCTTCATAGCAAATTTGTACGTACAGGCATCTTGAAGTTGTGTGTGTCCACTTCCTGGATGTGTTGTGTGGAATGTTGGTGGAGTTCGACGGAGGTGCTGGCAGCTCCGCTGACGAGTGAGGTCGCCCGTAGGGCTGATTTGGCGGGGGTGACTAAGCTGTAGCTTCCCAATCAACGCGTCTAGCAGCCGCGAACGCGTCAACCTGAACTTCTTCATTTGTTGCATTCAGAGCTCACAATCTGCAGATTTCCCCTACAACAGCTTTTTCCGCTTTTCCCCCACAACCTCATTGCTCTCTGTACTCTTTCTGCGTAGCCACAAGCACAATGTCTGATTACGAAGATGAAATGGACGTTGATGCGCCTGTCGTAGACAACTCGGTGTCTTTTGGTGGTGATGCAAAGAAGGGCAAGAGGAGCGCAGCAAATCTACCGGTAGAGGCTGAAGACTCTTTACCATGGTAAGTTCTCTACAGGACAGACCGAATGCGTAGTCGCTGATTTCCATGGAGGGTGGAAAAATACAGACCTAACAGCCTCGATGATGTTGAGGGACACAAGGACATCATAGCCACAATCAACAAATTTGTTGACTCAAACGTATAGTCATACATCTCTGCTCCAAGGCTCTTTTCTCACGTGCTCCAGCGATTGCCACATCTCCTCCTATACGGCCCCCCAGGAACCGGCAAAACGTCGACCGTTCTCGCTCTTGCACGACGCATATACGGAAACAAGAACATGCGACAAATGGTGCTGGAGCTGAACGCTTCGGACGACAGAGGCATTGACGTTGTGCGAGAACAAATCAAGACGTTCAGTAGCACGAAACAGATCTTCTCTGCTGCACCAAAGGCTGGCGACTCTGCGCTTGCGACGTTCAAACTCATCATCTTGGACGAGGCAGATGCTATGACTGCGACAGCACAAATGGCTCTCCGAAGAATTATGGAAAAGTACACAGCAAATACTCGATTCTGCATCATCGCCAACTACACACACAAGCTGTCGCCTGCGTTGCTCTCTCGATGCACACGATTCCGTTTCTCCCCGTTGAAGGAGGTTGACATAAGAAACTTGGTGGACAAGGTCATCGAGGAAGAAAAAGTCAATATCACACATGATGCTACAAACTCGCTAGTCACGTTAAGCAAAGGCGATATGAGACGAGCGCTCAATGTGCTTCAAGCTTGTCACGCATCTAGCACGCCGCTGCAACCACCAGGAAAGCCGGCACCAGATCCAAGCACAATTGTCCGCGATCAGATCACTCAAACCACCATCTATGACTGTATTGCAGCGCCTCATCCCTCAGACATTGAGTACATCATAGACACATTACTTTCCACAGGCGACATGACTCAGTGCCTACGAACTGTTAATAACTTGAAAACAATGAAGGGTCTCGCGCTTGCAGACATCTTGACAACTATCAGTGAGGAGCTGGTAAAGAATGATGTTCCACCACAGGTCATGGTGACTTGGATGGCAGGACTAGCGGATATCGAGTATCGGCTGAGTGGTGGTGGAAGCGAGGCGATACAGACTGGTGCCGCAATTGGTGTGGTGCGGACAGGTGTTGAGCTCATGGAGAATGGCAAGAGATAGAATGTACGACGCTTGGCATTTTCGGCGATTTGGGGATATGTTGCATCTCAATGGCGATGCAGTCTAAGCAAGCGAATGAATCTAGTACAGTATCTGGAGTACTCTACGAGTCATGCTCATCTTCTGAGTTCTCTTTCCCCTTCGTCTTGGTCCTGCTGCTGCCCCGGTGCTACTACCACGTGGCGTCGTGTTTGGACAAGATTTGTTTAATCCAAAACAAGACGAGCAGGTCGAAAATTAGCTTCAAACCAATGCGTCACTGACACCAAAAATTGTTGTCTCGAAAACCAATCATCCTGACCGTACCTCGATTTTGCAGCAGCAGTTTTGCTGACGTAATAACAGGCAGATTGCTCGAAGTCACGAAAACAACGCGCTTTCACCCACGCGTAAATTCACATACGACTCAACACAGAGTGTCCAACTGATATTTCTACTCTGTACTATTTCCAAGGACCTGAATCTAAGTATTTCACAAGATGAACACCAAGAAGCGCAAGTCAACAATGCCGCCCTCATCGGTAAGTCAGGCTTGGCGTTGTTTGACGCGTGATTAAACTGACAATTTGCAGGGTGACACTCCATCAAAGAAGCGACAAAATAAACACCGCCAAGCCAAACCGACAAGTACATCAGTACCCGATTCCTTGTCAAATGCGCAGGCTGTTGATCAAACAACACATCCCACACCAACGCGCATTATTGTGAGTAGATACAACTCGGATACGGACGTGTATCAGCATTAATGTACAGCAGAAACAACCCAAATCCAAGTTGAAGAAAAAGAAGAAAAACAAGGAACAAACTGCTCCACCGCCTGTTAGTGTGTTTCGACGAGGTCGTGGTCGAGATGCCAGATTCAATAGCCGCCCACAGAGCCGTCAGGACGTCCAGTTGCGTTTCTCGTTCAGCAACTCACCTACCACTGACCAAAACGAATTAACGCCATTGAAAGCCCATCGTGTATCATCTAAGCGAAAGGGCACTATAAATCCTTCTGGTTCTCCATTGTCTAGAAAACAGTCTTCCGACAGCCCCCGTGGGGCGAAACCGACAGATACAACGCTTTCGCGCAGTTTCAATGGACTCGATGTCACAGGAGACAGAGATGACACAACGAAGCACAAACGGCAGGTACCACTGAAAGAACCTCAGGAACCATCACCTACGATATCGAAACTACGGGACACGCCTGATCCTTCGGTGTTTACCAAACCATTCAAAAGCCGCGAAGGCTATGGCTTCAGTTACTCTGAATCATTGTGGTGTGACTCGGACGAGTACCCCGATACAGAATGTGACTGGGACGGGTCAGATACACAGCCCGACGACACGGAGCCCGACTCTGGACCTCGGATACTGATTGAGCAAAATAGTTCTTTTGACGACATGGTCGTCATGCGCGACATTGGGTCTTTTCACATTGCCAAACCGCAAAAAGTACTGCCATGTACGCAGGCCACGCGTGAAGATACCATTAAGCTTAAACAGCAAGCCAAGGGGCTTTTCAAGTGGAGGGAGAGTGGAGATGTGTATGCACACCTAACCAGCCGGCTTGAAAGGATGATTTACATGGAGATTGAGAAAATGGAGCGTGGGCTGAAGGACTCGATGCTCAGCGAAGACAGTTTGGAAAGCAGCAAGGGGTATCAGATGCCGTCTATGACGGACTGTGCACTAAGGCTACAAGATTTTTTGCTGAGAAGCAGGGATGAGCGTGTGGAGACGGGAGAGAGCCGGCGGTTTGTGGAGCATGAAGTTGAGTGGGTGGAGTGGTTAGTGGAGGCAAGTCGGGTAGGGGTTATGCATTTGAAGACTGTGGGGTGTCGGTGTAGACCGGATTGGGAAGAGGATTAAGTTGAAAGATGGCGAATGAGTTGTTTACAAAGGAGGTTGTTGCGAATATATCCATGAACCGTAGTAGAGCGTTTTGGAAGACTGCGTCAGCTAGACTACATTTTGTTACAAGAACAAATTTGTTACTACAACGGCTGTGCCATGTGGACAATTGATTGATGAATAGCATATGCAGGTCTCGCGCCGCTTTTCAACTTTCGTTCCGATTGGCTGGTGATTTAGTGTGTGATTGTCAGTGTCTTCCTACCAAACGTCTTTGTCCAGCAAGCTCATTGCTGATGTTTATTTGTTCGGTTCCAGCTTGACACATGTGCAGCAGGTACTCGATTAAGAAGTCATTGACGTCATCAAACGGGCACACTAGACCCCATCCAGCGCACTACAGCACCGTTTCACAACGTTAGCAACCCATGCTTCAAAAGCCACGATAGCAACATATCCCGCAGTCCAAAGGCAGTTTTCTGATCATCTAGGTCTTCCCAGAAGAAAAAAAGCCCTACCTATCACGAGCTCACAAAGGAATCAATCCAGTTTCATCTTTCAAGATGAACTACATCTCAAGTACCTACTCCGCTCTCCGCACCATCCGCAGAAGGGTAATCTAACCACCCCCCCTCCCTCCTCAGACCTCGTCGGCTCCGACTCAGCAGTCGACTCCCTCGTCGACAATGGCTACCTCCCGCATGCGGTGATCCGCGTGGGAATCCGGCGACAACTCGCGGACCGCCTTTCATCCATAGCATCCACGTCGCTGGAACAGGCGTATGAGTCGAAAATGAAGTATGTCGAGCTGCTGCGCACACGGCCCATTGCGATTGAGACGTCGACGGCCAACGAGCAGCATTACGAAGTTGGCACGGATGTGCTCAAGGGCATGTTGGGCCCGCGGATGAAGTATTCGTCGTGTTTGTATGAGAAGGGTGGGGAGACGCTTGCGCAGGCTGAGATTGCAATGTTGAGGCTGTATGTGGAGCGGGCGGAGTTGAAGGATGGGATGAGGATTTTGGATCTGGGGTATGTGTTTTTTTCTTTCTTTCTTTCTCTTTCTCCTTCTCCGTCTTCCGCTTTTTGTTTTCCATGTTTCGTTTGTCGTGGTTGGAATCACGTGCATTCAGCTCATGGCTAATGGCTAATGGCTAATGTTTTTTTTGGAAACTAGATGCGGCTGGGGAAGTGCATCGCTCTACTTTGCAGAGGTATTTCCCAACTCGCAAGTCACTGGGTTTTCCAACTCGCGTACGCAAAAAGAACACATTGATAGTGTGGCCAAGGCGAAGAACCTGACTAACCTCCGGATCATCACGGGCGATGTTGTCGACTATGAATTCGAGCCCGAGTCGTTTGACCGAGTCGTGTCGATTGAGCTGTTTGAGCACATGAAAAACTACGCTGCACTGCTCAAGAAAGTGGCTCGCGCGCTTGTCCCCGGAGGGAAACTCTTTGTGCATATCTTCGCGCACAAGACCACACCGTATGATTTCGAGGGCGGGTGGATGACGGAGCACTTTTTCCGCGGGGGCACGATGCCGAGCGCTGACTTGTTGCTGTTTTTCCAGGAGGACCTGAGGATCAAGAGGCAGTGGTGGGTCAATGGAATGCACTATGCGAAGACGTGTGAGGATTGGCTGGTCACAATGTGTGGGAATAAAGAGGCGATTTGGCCGGGGCTGTTGGAGACGTATGGCCACGATGGGACGGTTAGGTGGTGGAATAGGTGGCAGGTGTTTTATTTGGCGTGTGCGGAGCTGTTCAAGTGGGAGGGAGGGGATACATGGGGCGTGTCGCATTATTTGTTTGAGAAGCCCGAGTAGGTGCTGTGTGGAGTGCAAGGGGTTGTTAATGTGCACTGGTGGGCTCGTAGTGAGGACTTTGCGACTAGCACGTGTATGAAGAATATCCGATGTGAGATAGGTTGGACTGTTAATGGGCGATTGTTGTGTTGAAAGCGTGTTCGAACAAGCACATGGCAGCTCAGGGAAATGCCATGTTCGAAAAACGGATTCAACACAGATAGATGGCGAGTATATGAAGTGGATGTTTAACATTGTTGAATTTGATATCTTGGCACTGGCATCGCCTGCAGCGTCTCAAGTGCACGCATATACATGGCGAATGCACGTCTGGACACGGGTATTGCTTGGAAGCCATCCTCGTCGTCGTCTTCTCCTCCCACGCTCTCTGCACGTGCTGCCCCTTCAATGGTCCCACGGGTGCTTCCAGCCAAGCAGGGCCGGGCCGTCCTTCTTTGCGCGGTACATCAACTGCTGCGATTAGCGCATAGCCACTCGCCTGCTCCAGACTCCAACGTACGAAGAACCACATGGAGGCGCCGAGGCCGGTGGCCATGAAGCGGTACAGGGGCCGCGCGGGGTGGACGTGGATGGGGTGGTTTGGGTGGGCGGCGTACTTGGGCGGGCCCATCCAGGCGCGGGAGGGCTGCATGGTGGATGTCGAGCCTGCAGGAGAGTCAGCGATGCGGGGGGTCTGCGGACGGCGCGGCGGAGGGGCTACCTGCGGTGTGTGCGGTGCAATGGCTCGGGGTGGTCGCTGTCGAGTGCGGCGAGGTCGTCGGCGGTCGCTGGCCGGCGGTCGAGGGTTCTTAGTCAGCGTCACCAAACACGCACGGCATGTCTCGCGTTCTTAGTCATCATCGCCAAACATGCATGTCATGTCTCGAGCCTCGACGCCTCGCAGCCTCGCATCGCCGCCTCACCCGTCGACTCCCACCGCCGCACCGCTGCTGCTGTCCTGCCAGTCCGATAGCACGGCGCCCCGACGACTGTTCCATGGCCGCGCGTGCCTCGGCGACGACGACCCCCCCGCCGTGATATTCTTCCGTGCCAGACGACGCGCGCATCCGCTCTCTCCTGCCCTGCGCACCGCCCCAAACACGACGCCGCGCCCACGCAACGCCACCGACGCCGACGACACACAGCCGCCATGGCAGGCGCGACGCCGCGACCCGGGCTGCAGCGCCAGATGAAGGGCTGCTCCAAGATTGGCGACTACGAGATGATGCAGAAGCTCGGCGAGGGCACCTTTGGCGAGGTGCACAAGGCGCGCCAACGCCGGACGGGCAGCGTGTACGCGCTCAAGAAGATCCTGATGCACAATGAAAAGGACGGCTTCCCCATCACCGCCCTGCGCGAGATCAAGCTGCTGAAGATGCTCGAGCACGACAACGTCCTCAAGCTCGAGGAGATGGCCGTCGAGCGCCCCAAGGCCGAGGGCCGCAAGCGCGCCATCCTGTACATGGTCACGCCCTACATGGACCACGACCTGTCGGGCCTGCTGGACAACCCGGACGTCAAGTTCTCCGAGCCGCAGATCAAGTGCTACATGCTGCAGCTGTTCAAGGGCCTGCGCTACCTGCACGACAACCACATCCTGCACCGCGACATGAAGGCCGCCAACCTCCTCATCAACAACCGTGGACGCCTGCAGATTGCCGACTTTGGTCTTGCCCGGCATTACGACGAGACGCCGCCGCAGCGCGGCAAGGGCAACGGGACGGCGACACGCGAGTACACGACGCTGGTGGTGACGAGGTGGTACCGTCCCCCAGAGCTGCTTCTCCAGCTCAGACGATACACGCCGGCGATTGACATGTGGGGCGCGGGCTGTGTCTTTGGCGAAATGTTCAAGCGCAAGCCTATCCTTGCTGGCCAGAGCGACATTCACCAAGCAACCATAATATTCGACCTGGTCGGCACGCCCAACGACCAGACCATGCCTGGGTGGAGTGAGCTCCCCGGCGCCGAGGCCGTCGTAAAGGGATACCCAAAGGGCACTGGCAATATTGCCCAAGTCTTCCGCGAGCTGTCCCCAACTGGCTTGTCTCTCCTCAAAGAACTCATGAAACTCAACTGGCGCACACGAATCAACGCCATTGACGCCATCGACCACCCCTACTTCAAAGAACACCCCAAGCCCATGCGCGAAGAAGACATTCCCCACTTTGCCGACTCGCACGAACTCGACCGCCGCACCGCCCGCGGCAAACAGCAAGCCCTGCCCCCTGCCCCTGCAGGCGGCACCGTTGGCGGCGGTCCAAACGGCGAATGGACCGGCCAAGGCCCACCACCACATGCCTGGCAAAACGGCGACAGACGCTTTGGCGGCCCCCAAGACAGAGGCCCACCAGGCATGGACCGCGCACCACGAGGCTACGATCGCCGCCCACCTTATGACCACAGAGCACCTCCACCACCCCAAGATGGCCGGCGCCCCAATTGGGGTAATGGGGCAATGCCCCCCGGTGACAACAGACACGCACACCAACCCCCTCGTTATGCACAGGATCGCAGGGGTCCGCCCACAGCAGGACCTGGAGATGTGTACATTCCTAGCTACGAAGGAGGGCCAAGACGAGAGAGGGAGCCTGACGAGAAGCCAAGGAGGGGATCAAGGGATAGTGGGAATAGTAGAGAAGGAGGGGGACATCAAGATGGGGGGAGAGGAGGGCATCATGATGGAGGTAGAGGAGGGCACCACGATGGGGGGAGAGGCGGGCATCAGGACGGAGGAGGAGGGAGAGGAGGAGGATACAGAGATCGAGAAGGGCGCAACGACGGGAGAGGCTTCCCTGGCGGGCGGCGAGACGAGCGCACCCGCAGTAGAAGTCCCGAACGAAGGGAGCGCAGAGACAGAGAGAGAGACACGGATATCTATCGCAGACGGTAGGTGTGCTGTTTTTTTGTCATCCAGTCAATCCATTAATCCATCAATCCCATGGAAAAAAATTGGTCTCTTTTTCTTCTTTTTCTTTTCTTCAAACGGCGTTTGCTAGCACGATAGATGTGACTGTTTTTTATTTTGTTCTTCTTCTTCTCGATGGAGTCACAGGTTATATAGGGATTCATGGGTGGTTACTATTGTTATTATTAGAGTGTACGGATATGCTTTGGCCTTTTTTTTTAGCGGGTTAGGAAAGGGGTGGGGAGAGGGAGGGGGGGGGGTAGATTGGTCATGCTACATGTTATTATGAATTGTAATGGATTGTTATTAGTATTATTATTTCAATCATTGGCATTATATTGCCATGTTCGCTGAGGCCTTGGAGGTGTTAGTCTCGCTTCTTTGAAAGATGCATTTTTTAATATTTTTATAAAAAGATCGATTTGCCTCTTAGAGATGTGAATACTTCTCTTTTTGAAGTTTTAGTTGATTTGATTTACTGTTGTACTCTTCGTTCATTCATTCAGTCATTCATCCACGCTCTCTTACTCTTCTCCTTCTTCCTCCTCCTCTGCCTCTGCCTCTACTTCACCACCCTCCTTCTCATCCTCCTCCACGCTTCCACTCCTCGGACCCACCAGCGTCCCACCAAATACCCCATGGCTCACAGGCAACGGAATTAACCCTACTCCACCCAGAAACCCCCCTCCCGCACTCTGTCTCTGCACCTTCCACGGACTTGGCGGGGCGTAGGAGGGCGACTTGGGTGGCACGGGGGGAGGTACTTTTGTTGATGAAGATGTCGATGATGGTGACGATGATGGTGATGATGATGATGAGGGAGGGAGAGAGTTTTCATTACATACATCAGGGTGAGTGGGTGAAGGAGAGGGAGTCGGGGTTGGGGTGGAGAGGAGGGAGAGTTGGCGTGCCCAGGTGGAGAGGTCGAGGATATGGGGGGCGCGGTGGCGGGATTCTTTGAGCGAGGAAGTGGATGCTGGGTTTTGGGAGATGGGTGTAGATGTGATGCCGACTTTTGTGTGTTTCAAAGGGGAGGGTTTTCTAGGACTCCAGCTCTGTCGTAACGGTGAGGAGACTTCTTTCCTAGGACTCAGACTCAAACTCAGACTTAGACTCAGACTAGTCCGTTGGTCACTTCTCTTCCCATCCGTATCCGTGTTGTCGCTTTTTGTAGTGCAAGATTCCATCGTCGACGTCGAACTGACTTCCCGCTTGATGCTGCGCATAAAGTTGCTGTAGTTGTATCCCTCGTCCTCATCATCATCATCATCACCATCATCACTATGCACACTCACCCCATCATCATTCATCGCAACCAAACGCTCCGCATCCTCGAGGATTCTCGTCGCCCACGCAAGTTCCAACGCCCCATCCGGCAGAGCAAGAAGCGCAGACTTTCTCCTCTGCAAGGCGCTGAGTTTCTCCGCCCTCGCATCCACCAACGCTGTCAGATTCCCATGGGAAACCCCACCCACATCTCTCTCCTTGTCCTTGTCGTTTTCCTTTCCCTTTAACCTCTCCCCAAAATCCACCTCACTCCCCTGCCCTACCACCACTATTCCCCTCTCCTCCCCCACAACCTCAGCCAACCTCCCCATCAAACCCTCATCAACACTCTTCTTGCACTCCCCCCTCCTCTCCCGCACCACCACCTGCGCCGCCACCAGCCTATCCCTCCCCACCACCAATCCCCCAGGCAAAACACCATCCGCCCCAAACCTCACCCGCTCATCCAACCTCGTCGCACAAAACCCACGCGCCAACCGATCCACATCGCGCTTTACCATTTCATACGCAGCCCTGGCTTCAGCACTGCCGGGCACAACCGGCGAAAAGCGCGGCTCGTCGTCACGCTGGGTTCTAGCCGTACTAGGTGTTTCGAGCCTCGGCGTGAGCGCCGACCAGAAGCCGTCGCTGGCAAAGGCGTTTCCTACGGGGGTGGGCGAGAGCGGGGTGACGGGCCCGCGGGGGAGGACGTCCCAGCGTGTGCGGGGAGTGGAGAAGCGGTAGAGCGGCGAGGGTGTGAGCGCGGTGTCGATGCGAGTGAGGCCTGGAGGGGTGGGGCGGGAAAAAGGAGCGCGTGAGGAGAGGGTAGAGAGGGGGATGATTGGTGGAAGGGGGGTTCTTGATGCTGGTTGTTTCTCCTCCTCTTTCTTCTTCTTCTTCTCCTCATCCTCCTCTTCACAGGCCTCTCTCATCGCTCTTGTAATCTCCTCCTTTGCTTCTTTCCATTCTTTCTCCGCGAATCTTCTCTTGTATGCGGATGCTACGTCTAGCGCCCTTGCGCGCTGCTCCGTGTCAAGGCCCTTTAATCCCGTGCAGACGAACGCCTTCTCCAGGAAGCTGTTTCGACTGTTGGGCGGCGTGTTGATCTGAGCGGTTGGCATAACCTCAGTGTTAGTATTGTCGGTGCTGGCGTGTCGTCATTTAGTAGAGAGATGTAGGATGAATGGAATGAATGAATGAATTGGGTATGTCAAAACGAGCAAGGAGGAAAGTAGCCAGCCAGCCAGCCAGTGGATAAGAAGACGGTAGAAGAGGAAGCAAAAAGATTCTTTGACCATTCATTCACTGGGAGACCACGGCGAGTTGTGTCCACGGGACCACGGCCATCTCGGGTTATGGGGGCTTTCCGGTGGTGAAGGGGAGGGGTGGACGACGAGGGCGACAAACAGACTTCCCTACTCACCGCACAACTTCAAACGGGGAAGCGACTGGAGATGGAAAAATGACGTACAAGAATGAAACAAACACTCAGTGACGGGGCAAAACACAACACAACAAGAAATTCAAGTGGAAAAAGATTCAACATGACACTGACAGGTTGTAACTTTTGTCCTCCACAAGCTACTCCTCCGCAGCACTTTTACCCGCCTCCAAAAAATCGTCTATATGGTATCCAACACCTTGCAAATGCAGCTTTTTTCTAATCCAAGAAAGTGAAAAGATTGGTGTGCACGACATTAAGTGCGCGGTCTGCCTCGCGCTCCTCAATAACACACGAAATGTTGATTTCGCTGGCACCTGTTTGGTCGTTAGTTTTCTGCTCATCTCAAAGTTTGAAGATGGTCAAAACATACCCTGCGAAATCATCTCAATATTGATGTTGTTGTTTCCAAGCACGCTGAAGAATCTGCCACTGATGCCAATCATGTTCTTCAACTGCTTACCCACCAGGCTGACAATGGCCATGTCAGGCACAATGTCAATGGTACCAAGCTGACCAAGGTCGTTGACTGCGCCCTGGAGATCCTTGTCCTGGATTTTGTACTCATCTTCGCCACCACCACTAAGGAGCGCGGATTCAGAGTGCAGGGCCATGGAAACGTGGACCTCGGACGAAGAGATCAAGTCGACGGAAAGATGCCATCGGTCCAGAATGTCAAAAATGTTCATCAGGAAACCGTGGGCACGGGTGCGCTTGTTGCTGTGCACGTTCAACACAACAATGTTGTGCTTGATGGTAACGGCAGTGGGGCGTCTGGGGCCCTCGAGCTGGGTGAGCAGACTCGAGGAGCGGGTGCGGAAGAGTCCCGCGCTCTTGAGAGGAGGGCGACCGTCAATCTCGGCGGGGTTGTCCGGAAAGATGATGGTGCCTGCGTTGCGCGGGTTCATGACATTCTTGATGCGGATGGGGATGCGGGCGCGGATGACCTGCTCCATGGTGAAGGGGTGAATGACCTCTGAGCCGTAAAAGGTCAATTCAGCGGCCTCGGCAGGCGTGACAGAAGGAAGAAGCGCAGCCGTGGGGACCTTGCGCGGGTCCGCGGTGAAGATTCCATCCACCTCTTTCCAGACCTGGAGCTCCTTGGCCTTGATGCCAACAGCCACGAGCGCAGCGCACAGATCCGTGTATCCGCGGCCAATCGAGCTCAGAATGCCACCGGGCACGTTTCCAAAGAAGCCCGTGATGACGGGCACCTTGTCTCCACACGCCTCGACCTCTCTGGCCAGCGCCTCGGCCAAGTCCTTGTAGAACTTCTCGTTGAGCCCCTTGGTGGGCGCATTGAACTTGATGACGTCGCACAGGTCGACAAACTGCGCGGGGGTGCCGCGATCGTTGAGCAGCGCGGCCATGTAGCGGCAGCTCAGCTTCTCGCCCTTGCTCACAATCTTGTCCTCGACGCGGCTGGTAACCTCCTCGAGGTGCTGCGCCGACTCGAGGATCTTGGTCAGCGTCTCGCACTCGGCGTTGACGTCGTCGATGAACGCGGCGAGCACGTCGGGGTTCTTGAGCGTGTCCTTGCCAGCCTGGACGTGGTCGGCGCGCACCGCCTCGACAATGGCGTCGTAGCCACGGTGGCCGGGCTTCTCGGCGGCGCGGGCGGAGCGCAGGAGGCGGTTGGTGGTGCCCTCGAGCTTGGTGCTGTTGCTGCGGGCGGAGCAGACGATGGCGGCACGGTTGTGCTTGTTGCTCGCTCTAGCAGGCTGTCAGCCATCCCTCATTGCCATGTGCGATCGATTGGGTGCAGAGGGCAGGACTCACTCGACGATGCTCGCTATATTCTCTGCAAACTTGCCCACGCTCGTGCCCCCAAACTTGAGGACGACCCAGCCTCCCGGCAGATGCTTCTCCTCGGTGTGGCCGGCTATCCGCTCCGAGAGGTGCTTGTATCCATTTGCAACGACCGACATGTTTGCGGTGCTTGTTTTGTTCCAACAGACGGGTCAGTGGAGATGTTGTGTGTTTGTGTTGTGTTGTGTATCGAGGGTCAAGTGTGACTGGTTGATCCTAACAAGTACTCAGTATCGTGACGTGGTGTGTGGTGTGGTGGTGTAGTCGAGAGCTGAAATGTTCGAAGCAGGTGGGTGAGTGATTTTGCAACGGAGACACATCGGCGGGGCGGTGGCCTGAGTCAACCTCTGGCAAAACCTCCGCGCCCGGCAATCGGCGCCTGACATGGATGGAGCATCACCAAATCTCCGGAAAAAGACGCTTTGCGTGCCAGTCTGTAAGCTTACTTATCTATTCATGACAGTCAGCTATGACAGCCAGTTTGATGCATCTGCACTGCATCAGCATCGTCAGCAACACGCAAGCCCCACGCCCCAACTGCTACTCACGACATAATAGTAGGTATGCTATTACCCACAACGTAACGGCATCCCCTTGCATGTCGCGCATGGTGCATTGCCAATGGCTGTGATTCGACCAAGCAACAAAAATCCCACGTCTCCGTGGTACCGACTGTCCGGCCCGTCCGTCCCTGCTGCAGGTTCCCGCTCGTGGGAAATGTTGTGCGTCTCCTCGTGTGGGATGCTCGCGTGCCTGTCAGTTGATCATTGGGTGCACAGTTCGAGAGTGGCCACAATGTCTATGCCATTTGCGGGGAAATTTTTTAAGTCTTCTTTATAGAGTATATCAGCATCCACAACAACTCCTTTTGTGCAACTTTGTCCACTCAAACCTGCTCGACAGTCTCCCCGCCCGTCTTCCTCCTCTTCTTGCCGTGCCCTCTAGCTTCCACCCTCCCCTCAGCTGGCAAAACCCTCGTCGCCGTGAACAGGTACCCCTCTGCACCTCCCTTGCTCGTCATCATGGGATGCGTCCGCTCCGGCAAAACCTGATACTGTCTTGCCCTGGCAGTCTGTAGTGATGGAGCAAGCAGTAGCGTGGGATTGACAGGGAAATCGTCGTCGTCGTTGCCGCCTTCTGTGCTTGTCTCGGTATCGTTGTTGTTGTCGTCGTCGGGAGAAGCACGTTTCCCATTCTGAGGACCCTGCAGTACAGGACCAAACTCCCGGGCTATGTATGCAGCACGTCGATCTTTCGAGTAGTAGTCACACAGCTCGACCAGGGGCTCGACGTTGGGATGGTAGACGACAACCCTTCCTCCGCCGCGTACAAGCGGCACAAGCTCCTTCAACACCGTCTTGGCCTCCATGCTTGTCGCTACGACTAAGCCGTCAAAGCCGCCACGTTGCGTCTCGTCGACTACTCTCTTGCATCGCTCCCATCGCCGCCGCTTCTTGTAGTATGTGCCCCGTTTGCTGCTCTTCATCGAGGCAAGCACCTCTTCAGAAATAGTCTCGGGCTCGTCGTACGAAGGATCGTCTTCGGGATGCAGGAGAGAAAGCCAGGATGTGGCCTTGAGGTGCTTGTACAGCGGGTGCGAAACGGCGGGTTGACCAAAGTCGTAACCAAAGTACTTCAAGTAAGACAGGTTGGGTTGGTTGTTAGGGTGCAGGACGGTCAGAGTGTTTGTGAGGGCCGACATCTGGGGAACGTGGGGGCGTGGAGGCTTGCGGGGACGGGTAGAGGAATCTGTGGGTGCGGTTGTTGCTGATGCTGGTTCGGGAGGGTTGGAAGGATTGGAGGCGGGGATTGTGTCTGCGTCTGGCATGGCGGTGTCTGTACCGTTTTGCTGTTCTGCGGGAGCAGGAGCAGGAGTAGGAGCAGAAGCAGGAGTAGGAGTAGGAGCAGGAGCAGGAGCAGGAACTGGAGCTGGAGCTTCTGTTACAGTGGCGATGGCCTCGTCGTCTGATGCATCGTCCTCCTCTTCAGGGTAGAGTATGCCCATGCGTTCAGCAAGAGCTGCTGTGATGAGGCCGCCAGTGTCGTCCACGACCAACCATCTCCCTCCTCCTATTTGACTGATACCATCTTCGTCAGTCAGCACTCGGCTTGCTGCCCCGCTGTGTATGTTCGCCCAGCTGCAGATCAGCCCCAAGAGATCTTCTCTCAACTCCATGATTCTGTACGGCTCCTTCTCCAAGACGTACTCGGTGAGCGTGCCAATATCCATGGGCAGCGCGGTAAACCTCTTCATGTACTTTCTCGACTTGCGCAGAGTGTATTTTGCCAGGGAGAAGGACGTCTTCTCGTCGATTGCCTGATGCGACGCCATGATTTTTGCGATGATCTCCTTGCCTGATCCAGTGCCCGCCTTCTTCAGCTCCTCAATCTCCTCCATGGTGAGTGTCTGCCGCGACGCATCGTCGACGGTCAGGCGGTTGTTGCGCATGATGACCTGGCCATCCTCGCCCACAATGTCAAAGCCAGCGCCGCCTTCTGCACCCTCGTCCTGCGCCTCGGCGGCCGGCGCATGGCCCTCTCCTATGGCCTCGGCGTGGAGTTCGGCAGCAGGCACGACGCGCAGTTCCGTCTTGGACTTGCCGTCATCCTTGTCCAGCAGCTCGTAGGTGAGATAGTAGGGGCGGCCCAGGAGGAGATTCGAGTTGAAGATGCCAAACTTGCCAAGGTTGATGCTGCTAGGAGGCTGTTAGGAACCCGTCTCACGTGCCCAGGGCGTGCAACGCTCACTGCCACTAGCTATACGACGTACATGTTAGGCGTGATCTCGATGATCTTGAGCAGGCCTGAGGGCAGTCGCAGCGCAACGTGCGCATTCGGCCGAATGTACGAATGCATGACGCGGTCGGGTCGCTCCTTGCGTGTCGTGGAATCTCACCAAGGCACATGCGACTGCGAGCAGAGGAGCGTTGTGCAGGGCGGCCAGAGAAACTGCTTCGCGACAGAGGCCAGAGGAACTGCGTCGCGACAAAGGCCTGAGAAACTGGCTCGCGACAACCGCCTGAGAAATTGATTCGCGACAAAAGCACGAGCAGCGAATCGCAAGCCGCCGTTCCCCGAGCGCGGCCCCGCCGGCCCCAGCTTGCGCCACACGCAGCGAGGCTGTGTATTGTGGCTCACGCAGGCATTCGTCATTGCTCGCATCGGCGCCCTCTTGCGTCGCTCGCTCTTGGACGTCGCCTGGCCGCGTGTACTCGTCGCCCAGCTCGCCTCGCCACGCGTATTCACTGCCTCTGTTTCCTCCCGCCGAATTCCCCATCTCCAAGACATTCGCTTTGCTTCCGCCTTGTCCACACCTCGACAACCAGGCTGCGACTGACACGAAACACTCACCTAGCGCCTGGAGCTTCCCGTCACGTCCGCGCTCCACAGGCACTCTCCATATCACCACCACTGTCACCACTTCCCCCACCACTCCCCCACAATGACCATCCGGAGTCCAACACCACAAGCAGGCCTCGTGCCTGCACCTCTCTCCAAAGCTAATCCTCCCTATCCACTATCACCTGCCGACGAGCACCCACCCGCTCTCTCCGCAGCCTCCAGGACCGACATCTATCCGCCAGGAAACAGCAAGTCGCCAGCCTTCAACTTCGTGACACCAGAAGAGGCCAACGGCCCAAAGGACCTACACGACGACGTGTCAAACTACAGCGACGACGAGTGGGACAGGTCCGACGACGACTTTGAAGACATCGACCACAAGGACGTGCCAGATGCACTCAAGCCAGCAGGAGGAAAGCCATCACATGCCCCAGCCACCGCAGACGGCACAGCCGGCTCGAGCGGCATCCCGAACGCCTTGAGAGTTGGGCCCCCCGCAGGGGTACCAATCAAGAAGTCGTTTGAAACAATCTCGCCAATGCCTACGGGAGCAAGCGCCGCATCATGGGGCGCCGTAAGCAATATTTCAGACCAGTCGAATGGGTCAGTGCCACTGCAGACGAACAACCCGTATCTCAAGATGCAGACGACTGGACAGAGCAGCTTCGGCGCCGACAACAGCCAGTCTGTGTGGGGGGAGAGCAGCCAGTCCGTGTGGGGGAACGCAAAAGCGCAATCTCAGTCGCAGAACACACCTGTGGAACTGCCCGCCAACGACTTTTCCAAATTGAAGTTGAACAGCAACGTGCCCGCCCAGTCAAACCTGAAATCCCCTGATCAGCCGCCGCTCATTGCCGTCCAGTCGGCAACACCCCTGCCCACCCCAAGAAATGAGCATTTTGCGCAAGACCCGAATCCCGCCGATCCGTGGAGCCAAGCAACACATACTCTACCGCAGGAGGCCGTTCCAGCAAGTCACGTACCCCTTCCGAGTAGTCAGCACACTAGCCCCAACATGTGGCAGGAGCAGCAGGAATGGGGGCAGAGCTCGAACCAGACAAAGCAGCTGGAGGAACTCAATGCGGCACAGGAAGCCGCAGAAAAGGTGGAACAAGAACAGGAAAGACAATACCAGCCACACCATGTTCAACAAGCTCCCTCGTACACTCCACAGCAACCACCAGCGGTACTTCTAGAAGAGCAGCCACCAGCTCTACCACCGCGGAGGTCGCATGAAGAGCAGCTGCCGGCGAGGTCACTACTACCACTTGAGACTGGTATTACTGGCTCTGTTTCTGGCCCTGGTCCCGAGTCACCAAACACAACCATGAACCGGCAAAGGAAAGAAAACTACCAGATCAAGCACATTCGATGGCACGACGTCAACAAACAGGGTGTGCGGACATCGCCAATCCTCACCCAGAATCTCAATGGTCCTTGTCCATTACTCGCTTTGGTCAATGCGCTTGTGCTATCGACTCCACCCGGTGTCGAGACTGCTCTAATAGAAACACTTCGTACGCGCGAAACAATCAGTCTGGGACTACTGCTTGACGCCGTTTTTGATGAGCTCATGTCAGGGCGACGTGGTGAGGCAGCGCAAGGGCTACCAGATGTTAGCGAACTATACAAGTTCCTCCTTGCCCTGCATACCGGGCTCAACGTAAACCCCTTATTTGTGCCCGAGACGGACGCCAGCAGCAGTAGCACTGCGCTTACCAACCGGTCAATCGGCCAGCCTGGTGGCTTCGAGAACACCCAAGACATGAAGTTGTACCGCACTTTTGATATTCCCTTGATGCATGGATGGCTGCCTGAAGTAGGATCCGAAGCGTACAGTGCATTCGACCGAGTGGCAAAGTCGTATGAGACTTCGCAGTATGTGCAGTTTCAAGAAGAAGAGCTTGACGCAAAGCTACAATCTGGTGAACCTCTGACTACAAGCGAGCAACAGATGTTTACAGACATTCATGCTATCAAGGAATTCCTTAGTCGATGGCCGACTCAACTGACAGACTATGGATTGAAGGTCATGCGAGAAAGCATGCAGCCAGGCCAAGCTGCCATTCTCTTTAGAAATGATCACTTCTCGACCATATTCAAAGATCCCCGAACGCATCAGCTTGTCACACTTGTGACGGACCAAGGGTATTCTAGCCATGATGAGATTGTATGGGAGTCCCTCGTTGATGTCAACGGTCAAGGAAGTGAGCTCTACTCTGGTGATTTCCGGCCTGTCGGTAACAGTTCTGCACCTCCGCAAGCACAGGAGCGTCAGCAAGTCGAGAATCTACTCGACCTTGACGACAACCGGGAGTGGACTACTGTTCAGTCACGTCGTGGAAATCAGCAACAGACATCTTCTGACCCAAACACCTTCCCCCAGAACGACAATATTCCCTCGCCAATGGAACGCAGCAGAGCCGAGCAAGAGGACCATGACTTGGCGTTGGCACTCCAGCTTCAGGAAGAGGAGGAGGCTCAAGGGAGACGCGATACAGAGCAACGTCAGCGTGAGAACCAGCTCTCAGAAAATGCGATAGCAGCGCAGTCTCAAGCTCGACCCATGAACCGCCGCACTTCTCGAGGGGAGGTCCCACCTGTGATTCCTCCGAGACGTAACAACCAGCCCGCATTCAGGCCCAGCAACGAGCCGGCACCACCTCCAACATATGAGGAAGCGGCGACAGTTCCGCAATACCATCCTCCACAAGGCCACCCCGCGAATCCTAACACGCCAATGATGACACATGGTAACGCAAGTCAGAGCAGCAGCGGAGCGCCGTCGGGACGAAGGTACTCTGGACGACAGCAGGCAGCTCAAGCTATGCCGTCGCACCGAATGGGCAGACGGCAAAGTGGAGGCCCAGGGCAAGTCGGGTCTGGAAACGAAGAAAGAGAGAAGTGCGTTGTCATGTAGACGCGCAGTTCCATGTCGTTATTTCTCTTACTTCTACTAACACTACCTGGCGTTCAGGATCCGTATGGATAAACGCTGCTATTCTTGCGTCATGAGTTGAATGGATATGATTGTGTATTGGCGTGGATTATACCCTTGTTTTTTTTCTTAAAAAAAAACTTTGTTTCTTCGTCACTGTGTTGGCGTACGGGCGTAAGGAGGATTCGGAGTAGGGAAACTTGAGTGATGGATAAATAAATCTGCAATCCATGGTTACATATGTCTGTATCCGAGAGTTGCTGCGCAGTGATATGAATACAACCTGTACCTTAATGAGGAAGTTTGAGTACAACAGTCCAACACTCACGCTCACGTTGTCAGGCCTTTGGTGCCCCAAGTGCCACATCCCCGTCCTACCCACCCAGAGTACACCGGCATGTGAGGGGTAGCTCTCCGCACTACCATGCCGTCTTTCCCCTCGAACAAACTCACCTCAGCCCATCCATGTCTCTTCTCGCCACCCTCTCCCCTTTCTACCACTTACACATCACTCCCCGTGCCAGAGAACACGCATCTCCTCTAGCCATACCATATATACCCATTCAAATTGGCAGTCCCACCATCATGCGCATGCATCGATAGTTTAGGGGTAGAATTGAAGCTTCCCATACCATGTACGGTATCTGCTTCAGGCACGGGTTCGAGTCCCGTTCGATGCAGAGGCTCCTTTTTTGCTGTTGTGTTGTGGTGTGTGGGGGAGAGGGGGAGGGTTGGTGGTAGCTATGAGGTTTTTGCTGGGAGGAGAAGGGGGGATTTGGGGTAGTGAGTAGGGGGAGACTAGGAGAAGGGGGGTGGAGATGTTTTTTTTTGGAGAGGAGAGATTAGAGAGAGAGAGAGGAGTGGAAAGAGAGAAACGCGTGGCTGTGAAGTAGGGAGGGAGAGTTGGAAAGGGGGTTGTGAGGGTTGAGGAGAGCGAGGCTGACACGTTATGGTGGGGTCTCTCTCTGTCTCCCCCCAACGCCGTCTGTGCGTGCGTCATTGCATGGCACGTCGAACTCCGCAAGCTCGCAACACTCGCAACCCAAACGCTCGACGACTTCAGCCTCGACTTTCTTTACGCAATGTCGTCCAAAATAGAAAAGGCGATTCAGCGACAGCAGCAAAAGTAGATTTCCTCGCAAACCGCTTCCCTACAACACCCTCAAACTAACCCCTCCCTCGCAGAATCGCAGAAGGCCAATACTACGAGGCCCACCAGCAACTTCGCGTCATCGCCTCGCGCTACACAAAAGCCCAAGACTGGCCCGCCGCGACCGACATCCTCTACTCTGGCGCACAGGCGCTGCTCCAAGCTGGCCAGGGCGGATCCGGCGGCGACCTGTGCATATTCCTGCTCGATGTCTTCAACAAGGGAGAAGTGAAGCCCGACGCGAGCAGCAAGGGGAAACTGCTGAGCCTGCTGCGCGCATTCCCCAAGGACGAGCCGACCAAGAAGAAGTTTGTCGGCGAGATTGTTGGGTGGAGCTCGCGGTTTGGCGAGTTCCCCGCGGGAGACCCAGAGGTGCATCATGTTGCGGGGACTTTGTTCGCAGAGGGTACGTCCATGACAGGCATATTCATTATGCCTACCACCACCACCACCACCACTGTAGAAGAAGAACAACACACTAACACGCAGGATACATGCAGACCTCGACCCCATCGAAGCAGAACGCCACCTCATCCTCGGCACCCAAGACTCGCCCGCCACCCTCGCCGCGCTAGAATTCTCCTGGTACACGTCCGACGCGCCACACACCGCACCGCTCTACTGCGCGCGTGCCGTCCTCCCCTACCTCCTCACGGGCAACCTCCGCGCAGCCAACAAGTTCTTCCTCCTCTTCACATCCTCGCTGTCCAAGCTCCCCGCCCTAAACGCCCAGCAAGTCTCCACCGCGTCCTCGGACCTGCGCGTCTACCCCTCCCTGCCCCTCCTCAACTTCCTCGGCTTGCTGCTGCTGAGCGTCGAGAGGGGCGACCCGAGCCTGTACAGGCAGCTCAAGAGCCACTATGCTGCCGATCTCAAGGATGTGACTTGGGGCGAGGTGCTGGATCAGATTGGCGAAATGTACTTTGGCATCAAGATTCCGAGGCAGGGGAACCCCATGTTTGATATGCTGGGGAGTATGTTTGGGGGTGGCATGGGAGGTGGTGGTGGTGGTGCGACGAAGTCCAGTGGGAACAAAGCGCTGCCTGCTGCGCCGGGGTTGGATTAGCTAAAAGGGGGGTTGAGTAGTATGGGGAATGGTTAGAGAAAGGGCTTACGAGGTACAAGGGATAACTCGTATGCAAAGCACATATACACATATACCACTATTAGCAAGAGAATTCCAAAATGTAAAAAACAAATCAATGCTGTTGTTGGTGTCGTTCTTTCTATTTCATAACGCTATTCGTACATTTCGTGACTTTGAAGTCTGTCTTCTATAAAAAATTTCCACCCACTTGACACATTTCGCGGATCTATGCGGCGACCGTCTTCTCGACAAACGAGATGCCGTACTTCTCCTCCAAAACCTTCATCAACGGCCGGCAAATCTCGGGCGACATGGGCGCCAGAATGCCCCTCTCCTTGAGCGTGCCGTCCAGGACCTGCTGCACGGCGACTGCGCAGGGCACGCCGACCAGCTTGGCCATGGCCGAGTAGCCCTTGGGGTCGCCGTAGTCGGCGAGTGTGGATGTGCGGATGACCTTGCTGCCGTCCTTGTTCTCAATCTCAAACTTGTGCTGGAGCATGACAAAGTCGCGCTCGTGCGACTCGTACTGCATCTTCTCCTCGAGGGTGGCGCAGAGGGTATCAAGGGGGTTGCCGCGGGGAGTAATGTTCTCGCTCGAGAAGAGGCCGATCCAGCGGAGTCCAGTGATGATGCGGTCCTTCTCCTCGGTGCTGGCAAACTTGGTCTTGGAGCTAATGGCCCAGATGAGGTCCTCCTCGCTATCGCTGTTGGCGCCGATGATCTTGGCTGTCGCCTCCTTCCAGGTGCGTTTCTCGCCCTCCTTGAGGAAGTCCTGGGGCTCATCAGACAAGAAGCCAATGTCCACAAGGCACTTGATGTACTCGGGGAAACCCTGGTAGCGGAGGGTACCACGGATGATAGTCTGGGCCTCGGGGATGTTGTAGCGCTCCTTGTAGGGAGTTGAGTCGCGGTTGGGGTATGCGACAAAAGCGTAGCCGGGGTAGATGAAGTATGGCTTGGCCTCAGCCATGAGCTCTGGGCCCTCGACCTCCTTGACGGCGCCGTCTTGGTAGAATTTGGCCGCGTTCCTCAGTGCCAGCAACACACCTCGCGAGCTCCACGAGAACTTGTATCCGAGTGGGTTGTCGGAAGCCTCGGGCGCGGGGAGGCCTCCACAGTACGACTTGAATGACAGAATCTTGCCACCAGCCTTGTGCACCTCGTCGATGGTGAGGACAGCGGACAAGTGGTCGACACCGGGGTCAAGGCCAATCTCGTTCATGACGGTGATGCCGGCCTCCTTCGCAGCAGCATCAAGCTCCATCATCGCGGGCGAAACATATGAGGTTGTGACGACATCCTTCTTCTTGCGGATGGCAGACTTGATGACGGTTGCGTGGTAAGTGTAGGGAATCAAGCTGATGACAACGTCGACCTTGGCCACTTCAGCGTCGAGCGCCTCGTCGTTGTTGACATCGAGCTACATGGGTTAGCATAGTAAACACTGCAGTTTGCGAAATTAGGTGCTTACGCTGATGGCGTGAGAGTTGGGGATACCCTTGGCCAGAGCCTGTGCCTTCTCGAGAGTCCTGCAAGCTGCTTCGTATTAGCAAAACTCTGCGCTGATAAGAACATTGGGTAGCGTACCAACAACGACCTTGACACCAGACTTTCCAAGGATCTCAGCAGTTGGGCGAGTGCTTCTACTGTCAGTTCATGTAGTGAATTCATGGATTCAATGACCTACACAAAGCCAGCACCAAGTAGCAGAACCGACCTGAACAATTGTCAGTACAATGACGCAAATAGCCTCATATTTACACTCACTTGGTGGGTGTGGTGGCTGTGACGCCGCTCAGAACGTTCTCAAACTTGTCTATATTGATCAGCAACTGGCAAATGTCTTGAATTCGACCAACTTACTAATAATGGCCTCCATTTTGTGATGTGTCGTAGAAATGAAAAAGTTTGAGAAAGTTATATACTTTCCTATCGGAGCTTTTCTAGCAATCGGACTGACTTCGCGGGGTTCAACCATCAGCTCCGTCATCGCTCCGCCACTCCACCCAATGGAGAAAGTCAGACGCGTCGAATCACGTGGGACTGGGGTATAGCCGCTAGACCGAATTAATCGTAGCTCATGCATGGTGAACATGCCAGCGGCCGCGTTTCATGAACAAGTCAACACAACATCAACTTTCCAAGTGGCACCACCCATTCTAAGATTCAATCGAAGCTACTGGTTTCAGTTGCAAATAATCATTCTACGGACTGAGCGCGGAGATCCGCGCTAATCAACCACCACCATGCCGTCAGCCGTGGACCAAGGGGATGATCTGCACATAGCTATCAAACAGGTACATACAAAGTTGCTCTCTATAAATATACAACGTTAGCTTAATCGTGTATAGATATCTCAGTCCTCTGTGGGCTCGGACTATATTGACCAGCTAATCCCGATCATGAAAGATGCGCGCTATTCAAACCAACTTCAACATGCTTTCGATTCATTCGCCAATGACCGGGAGTCTGAGATTGAGCGAATATGTAATGCTAACCATCAAGACTTTGTCAGTTCAGTCGACTCTTTGCTCCGTATTCGAGATCAGACCGTGCAAATGAGTGGGGAGATTTTGCAACTCAACGAATCCATTCAAGAGAGTATCGAGAAGCTGGCAACACAAAAACAAGCGCTTGTGGACTCTCGTGGTGTGCGTCAGAACATCAATGAAGCAACACAATCACTGAACGCGTGTTTGAATGTTTTGAGACTTGCAAATCAGGTTCAGGACATGCTGAGGGAGAAGAACTACTATGCTGCATTGCGAGCACTAGATGAGCTGCAAACGATTCATTTAAAAGAGATTAATCGCTTCAAGATTGCTAGCTTGATCGAGAAATCTGTTCCGCAAACCCAAGAGCAGGTCAGAGAGGCTGTGAAGAATGATTTAAGTACATGGCTCTACCGCATTCGAGAGTCTTCACAGTTGCTGGGTGAAGTGTCATTTTACTATACCGATATGCGACGAACGCGCAATCAAGAACGATCTGAGGCGGATTCGCGATTCTCAAAGTTTAAGCTGAACTCGGCAATCGAACTCGTCGCTGATGAGACTGATGAGTTTGACGTGTTGAACAACGAAGAAGCCGGTATTGAGACTGACTTCTCGGCCTTGTTCGAAGCTATGCACATCAATGAGACTCTGGGTAAAGCCGATCAGTTTAGAGTGGAATATGCAGCAGATCGACGAACCCAAAAAGATCTCATAATACCGACCAAACTGAATTTACTTGACGAGGACTGTGGCGACCTTAGCAGCTTACTAGAGAGTATTGCCGGATTTGCAATCATTGAGAAGGCTACGATGTCAAAGACTACAAGTCTGCGACAGCAATCTGACGTGTGTACAATTTGTCTCGGTAGTTTTGTACTCGCTAATGTGCGAACAGGTTGATGAATTGTGGGATTCCATGTGCCAGAGCGCCATTAAGCTCATCACCAGCTTCCTTCATACGGTGCAGGGTGACGAGCTGCTTCTGAAAATTAAGAGTCGCATAGCGCTCTTCATGCTGACAATGGAGGTGAGTTGCTACTCGGACTGCAGTCGCGGTCTTCGCTAACATGCTCAGAAATGGGGCTACTCCGTCTCGGCGATGAATGACCTCCTTCTCATACTCTTCTCCAAATACTCCGAGCTATTAAAGCAACGATTTAGTGAAGATTTCCTCGAGATTGTACAGACAGACGATTACATGCCCATGCCTATCAACAGCTATGACGAGTACGATAAGGTTGTCTCTGTCAGTTGGTACACACCCGACAAAAATCGGGAAGAGCTTATGTACGCTGCTCAAATTCTATTCCGAGGTCCTCCTGTGCTAACCAACCCAGTTTCCCATGTGTTCTGCCGTTTTCCCAGATGTACCCTCTGTGTTGCATCGACATTAGGAACTTCCTCAACCAAATTTATCTCTTCTCCGACGACTACTTTCAAAAGTCCACCATCATTGACGAAACCTTACGGACAGTACGTTTACATACCTAGCCCCTCTAGACGGTGATGCTAACATCCTCTAGGCTCTAGATGACCTTCTCTGCACACAAGTTTGCCAGACTCTCGTTGACCGCCTGTCCTCACAATACCCTGGCCAAATCGTCCAAATTCTAACCAACCTCGAGCATTTCGAAATTGCCTGCGCCGAGCTTCAAGACCTGCTCTTCCAAGCGCGCAGCTCCCCATCTTCAAATGCCCCCATTACCCTTTTGGCCACAACCCAATTCGCCAAAGCAAAGAAACAAGCATCTGACCGTATTTTCGAGCTTGTAAACTCAAAGATTGATGATCTAATTGAAACCGCCGACTACGACTGGATGGCCGCCAAACCTGCCGCCGAGCCCAGCGAATACATGCTCGAGCTGACCCGCTACCTCTCCAACATTATGTCTTCAGTCCTCCTCGCGCTTCCCACCCAAATCAAGGGATTCATCTACTTCGATGCACTGTCTCACGCCGCAGAATCCATCCTCTCGCTCCCTCTCAACGACGGTGTAAAGCGTATCACGCCGTCTGCAGTCATCTCCTTTGCGACTGACACCGCTTTCCTGTCCTCGTTTGTTAGCAGCTTGAACAATCCCATCTTGATGGAGAATTTGGACGAGCTGACGCAGACGGTGGCGCTCATGGGTACAGATAACTCGGAGGAGTTTTTCGATATCGCGCAGAGGAACAAAAAGTATAGCAAGGTGAATCAGATGAAGGGTGCGATTTTGATTGAGAAGGTGCAGGAGGGGGCGCAGGTGGCTAGTCAGAGTCCGACGGTGACGAGCAAGAGTGATAGGTTTGGGACGTTGGGGAGCCGCTTTGGAATTGGTAGAGGGTAGGTGGATAATGGGGACGCGAAGTTGCTGTGTAGTATATGGATTGTTAATCATGTGTTAGGCAAAAATAAATTACCGGTTTCCATGTTCGCCATTTACGACCGTCATGCGTATTTATTTCAAGATAAGTTCCAGCCATAGTTTTCTGTTCCAAAGCTTACGCAACCACATCCGCCGTCACCGAAACTCCTCCTCCTCCATCTTCATTCTCCCCATCCTTGCCTTCCTCCTCCCCATGTCTCCACGCCAAAAACTCCTTACTAACAATCCCCCCCGTCCCCTCACCCACCTTCCTAACCTCCACAACCCCACTCCTCTTCCTCAACACCACACTATACACTCCTTCCCCAGTCACAACCTCTTTCAGCCACGCCAACAACCCCGCCGCAAAATTAATACACACGTTTCCATCCCAGCAGCCCGTCCCCCGCCTCACCATCCCAGGAATCTCATGCGTATTAAACGTCTGCAAACTCCTCAGCACCCCTTCCCTACTCCGGAACCCGACCACAATTTTCGGTACACCGAGGAGAAACGACTGCGCCCAGAACTTGAGCAGCTTGCGCTCGAACTTGAGGATGTCACGGTGCTGTTGGCGCTGTGGCGGGGGGAGTTCCTCTGAAGTCTTGAGTTCGACCCACTGCACGGGTTCGTCTGGGTTTTTGGGTTTGGGCGCGAGAAGGCCGTCGACTTCGCCGCCGAGCAGGAGGCTGTGTGGGCCGAAAGAGGTGTGTACTATGGAGCAGTGTTGGGCGTGGTTGGATGTTTGGGCGCGTTGGTGGGCGAGGATTTGCGAGGCTGGGGTGGAGGATGGCAGTGTGGGGATTAAGGAGAGGGTTTCGAATTTGTATCCCCAGTAGGTCATCATTTCACGGGATTGGGATTGGGGAGATGGATGGTGGGAGCGAGCAGGGGGTTGTGAGGCTTCTGCGGCGCGGGCGGCGAAGCGGGAGGGGAAGTCTTCTTCGATGTAGATTGTGCCATCGTGGAGGGTGGCGAACATGTTGAACTCTGCGAAGTTGTCGAAGGGAGCAATTAGGATCTGGGGTGGTTAGTGCTGGGTGTGTGGGGAAGAGCTCACCTCGCCATGCCGTCTACGGGATGTGCCTCTAGCTTCAACATACCTTTGTCATCATGCCTCTCCAGGTAACAAAGTCAGCCTTGACTCTTTTATCACTCCCATGTTTTTGCTCATTCCCCATCAATGCCCGCAACAGGCTGTCTAGATGTGGATCCTCTTTTTCCTCAAAATGCTTGAACGTGTCGAACCCGTCCTTCAGATCAGCTCCCATTGGCGGCGGGACATAGTAGTTGATACTCGACTCGTCAGGTCGGTATTCATGGTTGTCGTCGTACGAAAAGTGTGCGACTTCACGAGGACGCTTTATGGTTGCTGAGGCACCATGGAAACGATGAAGTGGCTGGATAGGGAATCGGTGAATTGGTTCTTGGGATGAAGGAGCGGGAGCCGGAGTAGGAACAGGGATGTTTTTTCCTACTGTAGGTGTTACTGGAACATGGACTGGGGGCTTAGGAACTGGCATGTCTGCTTGAGGAGGAGCGCGGGTCCTAGGGCGTTTCCGAGGAGGAGACCTTTCTTCTGTGTCTGATGGAGGCCCTGGTGGTTTTGGCGGGAGAGACGAAGGAGTAGATGCCGAAGCATTGTCTACATCTTGCTGTGCCGCAGGCATTGAGTTGCTATTCCTTGCACAAGAAGAGGGGGACTTGGGAGTAATTGGTCCAAAGCTGTCTAACGCGTGGGCGTACTGACATGTGATATTGGATTGCCTGACCCGTAGATGCGGCTTCGTGGCACAGTAAATAGCTGAGCTAGAGCTGCTAGTACATTTACGCGTGGATAAGCGCGTAGTATCACGTCAAAGAGCGCGTATGAGCTATGGATACCGTCCGCATCACCGCAATGTCTCCCCGCAAAATCTACGGCACACCAAACAGACCGATTCCACACACCAAACATCAACACATCTCGACCGCAACCAGCTCGGTACCAATCCTCTAAACAAAACTTCAATTTCAATTCTTACATATCGCCACGCTATTGCTTTTTTGAATCATGTCCCGGACCACCGCCACCATGGACCCTCCACTCCGCCCTTCCCGTCCTCTACCCGCCTCCCGCCGCAACCTCTTTCACACCTCCACACGACGACCACATCCCACAGTCCGCCCTGACACATCAAACATATTTCAGCAACCGATGGAAGACGAACTAGTCGAGCGTCTGCCGAATGGGGACTACGCACTCTACGCACCCCTGACAGCGTACGCACACATGGCCATGGCAGGGGCAGACAACGAGGGCGAGGAGGGCGGTACGTTGGCTCTCTATGTTGTATGAGATGTTAAGTAGAAAGTTGGGAGTAGAGAACATAGCATCATGTAGGGCATGAAAGTGATTGGACGAGGCGCTGATGATACGGCAGAGCATGATAACCAGATGATTGAACTATATGGCCAGAAGAATCCACATTGGGACGCCAAGGCTGTCGAAGAGGAGATTCGGGCTGCACTAAAAAGAAGTCTGAAGGAGAAGGTGGCGAGTTTGGAGGATGATGGGTGGATGTTTCAGGGGGAGGGGGAGAAGAAATGAGAGTTTTACTGGGGAAGGTCACTGCACGTAAGCATTGTTGATGCGGAGTATTGGGTTTGGTTTATGATACCCCTTTAGTTGCTCCTGAGTTGTGTTGTTATTTCATACGCGTCTCGTTCGAAAATTGTAACAGTTTGCGATTACTGTTCTCGCTTTGTTTTATGCACTCTATTGGTGTATATTTCTTAAGGCAGAATAAGGACGAATGTAGAAATGTCAGTATAGTTAATCCCATTTCTAAGTATTACTGGCTTTACACGTGAACCAGCAAGCTGAGCGACTCTTTCTCCAGCCTGTCGCCTCTAAAAGTTGTTGACTTTAAATAGCCATAAGAGAAGGATACTAGACCAACCCCGGTTGTAATGGAATATAGAGTAGAGACTAGGCGCTAACTAAGTTTACAATCAATTAAGTCAATTCAACTAATCAAGCGGGCACACATCGCTTGACTTGCCTAACTTGTATTTTATCAATCATGTCAATCAAGTTATTCAAGCCAGCTTCCTTGTTGACCACCCTGTGTGTGTAGGTAGTAAGCGATATGCCAAGCCTTCTACCTCGCTGGCAACCCCCTCAGACGCTAGAAATTGCAGTGCAAAGCCCTAAGAGGTAGTGTTCGTGGCGAAGGCACCTTCGCCACAGGTTCAAAAGTTGCTGCCTACATATTACGTACCTCCTCTCCAACCCGCCCCCCCCCCCACCCCCTGGCTCGGGTGCCTGGTGTTGTGTAGTGAAGAAATCCAACCAATATGAAGGTTAGAATTAGGGCTGTTTCGAGCGTTAGTAGGTCAACGTTGCTCTAATCGAGGGCTTAAACATGAGAGAACAAAGTGGAGACCGTTTTCTGGTCTGTGGACAGGAATCTGACCTATCAGGTAGCCCGGATTCTGAAGAATTTAGCCAGGCACCCGAGCCCGGGGAGGTGTATGTCTGTTACAAGTTTGAGCATGAGTGATAATTAGCAACTAGAGATCACTCTGGTTTCGTGAGATTATTTTCGGCTATTCCAGCCTGATTCTACTTCAATACAGCTTGCAATCCACCACATATAATAGGCGTTGTGCATCGCCAGCAGCGACCTCATCGCAAATCCTCACATGTGTTAAAACATTGCAGTTCAAACAGCGTTGAACCCCCTCGAGCTGCTGTTGACAACTCAGCTCGCATATTTCCTTAACATATAAGTATAATCAAATATGTGGTATTTCGGTGGTATAATTGAACTGGAAGGCAAGGTAATAATTAGAGGAGAAATTTGTTGTATTGTCGAGAACACAGAAAAGAGAGAATTCATGGACGTCGGGTACTCACATACTCTCAGATGTGATAATAGACCAGTTTTAGCTGATATGTAATTATCTTTAATCTGATCTTGGAACTCACACCAGACTGGCAGAATCAGTGGCACTTATTCTTCTTTGCTGAAATTATTAGGATACCCCATTTAGGTTGACGAAGACAAATATTATTGAAGCTATTAAGGGATCATTAGAGTTGTTCGCTTAGCTTCTTAATTTTCTCATATATCACGTAATTGTAATGCTTTAGGTCTATGAGTGATTGTGTTTACTGGTAGTAATTGAACCAAAAAGCTTGAAACCATCCGCATTACTATGAAGATGGCAAAATAGTAGCCCCTCTCTCTGATCTCGCTATCCTCGTCGTTTCTCCTTTTGGTATCACAAGTCATCTTGCTGTGGATTATGCACGTCAAAGCAGTATACGCAGGAATCCATAGCAACCCTGGCATCAAAATAAGTGGCAAGGCTGATTCGACGATGTAAACTGACGGCAACTTCAAGTGATTGACTGAAGGCAAGTGCTGTCGCACGATGGTATGAAATTTGTGGAATTGAAGCTGATTAATTTTTCCCACACATGAAGCAGGTGACTAACTCGTGCATGTTTCTAGTTATTTATACACAATTATTTTATTCAAAGAATTTCCTTTCGATTAATTTATCATCAATCTTTTAGGGGATGAAGATTCGCATAACGAAAAACTCTCTACTAGGTACTATTCATTAGACTGGCCCTCTCCGTCTTCGAATCTTGTAACCTGCGTATATCCTATTAAAGTTGGTAATAGTATCGGTGAATTCGTCAGAGTTGACTCACCTGCTCCACCGTTTTTTCTACAACGTATCGAGTGATCAAAACTGATTGCTTTTGACCAATGCGTAGAGCACGAGCTATCGCTTGGTTCTCAACAGAAGGATTCCACTGTGGCTCCACAATGAAGACTCGGCTTGCAGTTGCAAGGTTTAACCTAAGCAGCGTTTAATTCTAATCTTTCAGATAGGGTGTCTTGCTTGACTTACCCAACAGCTCCAGTTCCCGTCGTCATTATCAAAACTCGTAATAGGGGGTCATTGGTGAACGCGTTCAGGATTTTCTGGCGTTTGATTGTTGAACAATCGCCATCAATGCGCTCAAAATTATGTGATCTAAGGCCTTCTCTGTGAAGATACGACTGAATAAGATCAATAGTTCTTGTCCAGCATGTAAAGATGATGCTGGATGGCTTAGATAGGTCATTTTATAAGAAGTTGATGTCTTACCTTTTGTTTGTCATAATGTCAGCCATCACATCATCAATAAGCGCTCTCAACTTTGATGATTGCCCGTTTGAACGGAAGTAAAGGTCTTCGTGTTGTATACGCTCCTCTTTCTGAATCTGTGTTGGTGTTGCCCACAGTGAGGAGCACAGTGGACAAGATGTTGTGGGGTTTTGTTGGCCGGGTAGCGTCTCTTGTTGGACACATTCATGACACACAATGTGTCGACAATGCTCAGTGTAACGCTTGTACATCGAGCCAACTCCAAAAAGCGGCATATTTTGTTGACATAAAGAGCATGTTACTTCACTCTCCCCATTTATACATGTTTCTACAGCTTCTCGCTGGTCCAATCGGTACAACTTTTGACGACTCCAAGAGAATGGTTGTTGCCATGTTCCGTGGTTACAAAGTATCCGCAATTGAAGCTGAATCTGAAACATTCCTAAAGTACTTTTCTCGTGACGAAAATTGAACTGGTTCTGCATCGCCCGTAGCATGATATCTTTTGTTTGGTTGTATTGGTTCCGTTCATCTGGTGAAAGCTGTATGTTACGAATGCGATGCTTCTGCTCAGGCAGATGAAGTGTTTCCTTTGTGCGACGAAGGCATAAAGTGTCCAGGATCTGAGTGAAGCGTTTGACTGCAAGTTTTTTGCGCCCACTATCCTCCTCGAAAGGTAGGGATATGTATTTGCGAAATGTTGACAAATTGTGAAACGGGTCAATCCTCAAGAAGGCAAACAACGAGCCTATATCCTCAAGCCTATTTTGGACTGGGGTTCCGGTCAAACACCATCGTGATCGCGCAACAAGCTCCGATACCGATCGGTTAAAAACTGACGATTGTCGACGAATAATGTGGGCTTCATCTAAAACCAGTCTGTACCATTTGAAATCGTTCAATACATTCTTTGTTCCTGAATGATCAGATGCCAGCGTATGATATTGTCAGGATTGCACCCCGATTGGAGCAAGCGGAGGTTACTCCTAGGTATTAATACCAAGAAGTCCCGTATCGGAGCACTGTGGGAACCTTATACCCCTCTCTTAGTATCTGTTACTATCTAGACTACTAAGAGACCCCTATATAAGCTACTACAGAATTATTATAAAGAAAGTAGCAATTTATCTATAAAATACTACTATTATATATATATACTATATAAAGACTTTACTTGCTTAGTAATATAAAGTAAGAAGGTTCTTAATATTTAAATTACTCTACTCTATATTTTTAGCTAAGAAACTAAAATATAAGTAACTGCAAGAGCTTAAATATAAGAAATAGTACTCTAGATAGACAGTTAGTTAGACAGTCTGCTTATTTAGAAGGCTCTACTATTAGCTTAGTTAATAGAATCTAGGAAGTAAATACTAATAATAAAGCAGACTCCCTTAATCTAATAGCTAGTACTAAAATATAAATAAGGCCTAAAGTAGTAGAAACACTACCTTTAGATATTAACTTAGCTACTCTAAGTGTAATGGTCAGGCGCCCTGCCCTTGCTATTGATACTACGCAATAACCCCACTTATACCAAAAGGTAAGCACAAGAATACTTAAGCAAGTATTCTATGTGTAGTATAATATATATAGTGCTAGATCTAGACTTTGCCGACTAGATGCTATAAGCGAGGTAAGCCACGTTGACTGTGCACGTGCTTAGTCGTTACACTAAGCTAGAATAGTCTAGTAGTATCTACTAAAGACTAAGAGTTAGACACCTTACACACCTAGCTACACAAGGCCTAATAATAATAAGAACTAGAATAACTTAAAGAAGTTTAATCTAGATATAAGTAAGGAGATAAAATAGTGCTTATAATAATAAGAAATAGGTTAAAACCTATAAATAACCTATTATCTTTAGCATTATTAGCTCTTCTACACTTAGAGCCTCTACAAAAGTACTCTAAGACTAACTAAGTAGAGTATAACTATTAAGAACAGGATTGCAAGTCTTTTTTTCTGTAATCTTTATTAAACTTCTTAAAAGTATAATAAAAAGTAGACTTTAGAGTCTTATATATTTTAGAACCTCTTAAAATACTATAAAAAGTTTACTATATAACTAAGTAATTTACTTTAGCTATATAGAAGCCTATATAGGCTATCCTAAAGATAGTTATATTAAACATATTTAGCACTCTATTTAAAAAGAAACAGTAAGCCTATAATATTCTTAAATATGCCTAATAAAGGCTAAACTAGTCTTTAATAGACCTTATAGACTATCTTAGACTATACTAAGAAGAACTAAGAATATTACAGTTATTAGACTTTTAAGTACTCTAGTTTATCTTAGCACTATAACAAGATATCTAGAAAGACCTTTTTCTACTCCTAGTAGACTACTAAAATACCTTACTACTAGTAGAGGAAAATGCAAATGTTATTTATTAGAGAAGAAGTTAAAGTAAAGACTAAAAGGAAATTCTAACCTAAAAGGACCTAAGAAAACCTAAAAAATATAGCTATAAGCTAGAAGAGACTAAAAGACCTTATAAGAGGTTAAAAGGAAATAATATAGCTTAGCTACCTAAGTATAAGCATAGAAGAAGTAATAAATACTCTATAAATAAACTAAAGACATGCTATAAGTGTAGAGAGCTAGGTTATATCTAGCCTAACTACTTAAACTTAAAAAAGGACAAGAAGTCTACAGTTAAGAATAAAGAGAGAAAAGACAAAAAGCAAAAAGACTAAAGACGTACCTATCTGCCTATATTACCTTCTTATTAAAAAATAAGGATCTTAAGACATTATAAGAAGCCTTATACTTAAGGCTTACTTACTTACTTACTATATAAGTTATAGTATAATCCTCTAAGCCTATAGAGGCTATAATTAATAGTAGCTCTTAGCTAAACTTAATATTATTATTATTAGCAAAGAAACTTAGCTTCTAAGTTAACTCTCTCTTAAAGCTTCTAGCTAAAGAGGTAGATAAGAGCTAATTAAAAATATATAAGATAACTAAGGTTAAAGTAAATATTATAGACTTATATAGATATATAGAAACCTACTTAATTTTATTTATAGTAATAGACTTAAGAAGGTATAGAGTATACTTAGGTCTACTATAGATTAATATAAGTAATCTAAAAATAAGCTTTACTAGTTAGCAATTGCTTTTTAGAAGAAAGAAGGCAAAAGATTTGCCTTCTTTTTAAAAAATAGCTATAGAAGATGCTAAGTAATTTAAGAAGAGCATGCATAATCTTAGAATAGATATATACACTTACCTTATAGGCTTAGTAGGCTAGAGAGGGACAGAAGACCCTATAAGGGGCTAAATACCCTTGCAATATGCAGAATATGCAGATATAGAGTTAGAGCAAGATATAAAGGCACTCTTTAAGCACAGCTCCTACAACCTAGCTATCCTGTTAACACTAGACAGTATACTACCTTATTAGCTATTATATAACCTATTAATAATAGAGTTAGAGATACTTTAGAAGTATCTAACTAAGTTTATAGTAAAGAGGTAGATCTGCAGATTAAAGTTGCTAGTAAAGGCACTAATACTCTTTATTAAAAAGAAAGATAGTAGCCTAAGGCTTTATGTAGACTATAGAGGCTTAAATAAGATCTCTATTAAAAATAGATATTTATTACTCTTTATTTTAGAATTACTTAAATGCCTCTTTTAAGCTAAGTTCTTTACTAAGCCTAATATAAGAGAAGCTTACTATATAATTTAAATTATAGAGAGAGATAAATAGAAGACTGCATTCTGTACAAGATATAGCTATTATAAGTATACTATTATGCTATTTAGCCTAATAAACACACCTGTGCAGTTCTAAGCTTATATAAACTAGGCTCTAATAAGATTACTTAATATGTCTTATATAGTATACTTAGATAATATACTAATTTACTTAAAAACTAAAGTAGATTATACAAGATATGTTAAAGAGGTCCTTAATTAATTACATATAGTAAAGCTATATATTAAGCTTAGTAAGTATAAGTAGCACATGCAATATACAGAGTACCTTAGATATATAATTTCTTTAAAAAGAATCTATATTAATTAAGAAAGAGCTTTAACTATACAGAACTAGCTAAAACTAAGTATAGTGCACAATATATAAGTATTTATTAGCTTTATAAATTACTATTAGTAATTTATAGCTAGATTCTTAAGATTAGCGCTCTTATTAACTACTCTAACCTAGAAGAGCCTAAACGCAGCCTAAGGCAGACTAGCTATAAGAAAAGAGGAAAGTTAACTCTTAGATATAGAAAAAAAAGGTATAGAAGCTTTTAATAAGCTAAAAAATGTATTCTTAGAAGTACTAATACTAGTTTATTTTAACTTAGAAAGAAAAATAAAAGTAGAAGTTAATACTTTAAGAAGGGCAATTATAAGTATTTTAAGCTAGTTAGTGCTAGAAGTGTAACGACGCAGGTTATAAGAGAGTGATCCGAATGGGGTCCGAAGTGTCCACTACTAGGCATATGGGAGTGCTGGGACTGGAGGGTAAACCAAAGATACTATTCTCTACACCTATAGGTCTTGTACGAAAGGATACAGAAAAACTACTCTACAAAGCTACACAGACTGCCCCCCTTATATATCCCTTCCTAGGGTTACCATCCGAGGCGAGTACGAATCGGGTGGCTATCGGATGGGTGTTGGTTGACTCAGGGGTAATGATAGGATGTGACGTTGTGAACGTTACACTACCCCCCCCTCTGTGTAGGCAAAAAAAGTCCCTTTTTGCGGAGTTGTCTTTTATCTGTATAAGGGAGGGAGAGAAGAAGGGGTAGGGTAGGGTTCGGACGGTGTCTGGGTTTTCTTTCTCTTGTCCTTGCAAAACCCTTTCGTCTGAAGTTTGTGTCACCCCCCCCCTTTGCCTTTCTTCGTAGTACAAGTCCGTATCTTATCTGAACACGTCCCTTTCTGTGTTTGACTCTTATTTGCATCCTGCTGCGGGGTAATCTTTGACAATGTTTTGACTTTCACCTTAAGAAAAATTTTCCTTTGTCGTTGCCCTGACGATTGTCTCTTTCACCTTGAGACGGGTTCCCATATATTGAGGCTTTCCCCCCGAAATCTTGATCTCCTTAGCAGTCAGGCTCAACGTTTTTCGTACGTATCCTTTGTTGAGCCTTTTCGGTGGTGTTTTGCTGATGAGTATAGCAAAACCACAATCACAACCACAACCACAACCACAGCAGCAGCAGCAACAACAACAACAGCACCAGCACCGGCACCAGCACCAGCACCAGCAGCAGCAGCAGCAGCAGCAGCAGCAGCACCAGCACCCGCACCCGCACCCGCACCCGCGCCCACCCCCATGCCGATCCCCGTCCCCCCCGGTGCCCTCCCGGTGGCCTTCCGGGTCATCTGCATGCGGTGCGTGCGGGCTGTTGCCCGCAGGCAATTTATCAAGTTTGAGTTTCGTTCGGCGGGGTCAAAGAAATGCCGCTATTGCACGAAGCAGAACGAGAAGTGCAATCCGGTAAGTATCCGTATCCCGTCCTATAGTCTTCAGTGCTGATTTCTTGATAGGTGCCGTCATACGTCGGACCCGAGTTCAGGTCCTTCTGGCGGGCCCTGAACTCGTGGGGTGACTCCGTCTATGGCGGCATCGACAACGAGGAGGAGATGGACGTGGTCAGGGAGCTTGCCGCCGAGGCGGCCCATCGGCTGGTGATGTGTGTGCAGGTAGCCAACTCTCAGGTTACTGGCATGACTACGGCGGAGGTCATGCTCACGCATCATCAGTCGATGGGGAAGGAGGTTCGGTCCTTGCGGGCGGAGTTGGGGGAGATTCGGGGGGTGGTGGTGGGCATGGGGGCCGTGATGGAGGGGATGGGGGAGAGGATGGAGGAGATGGCGGCGAGGATGGCGGAGATGGCGGCGGCGTTGGCGAAGGGGGGTGGAGGTGGTGGGGGTAAGGTGGCTGTCGGGGGGAAGGTCGGTGGAGGCGGTGGTGGTGATGATGTGGTGAGGTCTCCGGGCGAGAGCGAGCTGACGGAGTTCGGCGAGGACGCGGCGATGGGTGGCGCCTGAACCGTGTCCGAGTCGGGTCCGTTGGCTTGCGTGTACCATATGTATTTATAAATGGGAATTGTGATACCCAACACGATCGTCCTCTAAGTGTGACATGTCCTCTACCCCTTCTTCCCAGGCTTGTATCCAGCTATCAAGTCCCCGTGGTGGNAGGTAGCGCCTGAACCGTGTCTGAGTCGGGTCCGTTAGCTTGCGTGTACCATATGTATTTATAAATGGGAATTGTGATACCTAACACAATCATCCTCTAAGTGTGACATGTCCTCTACCCCTTCTTCCTAGGCTTGTATCTAGCTATCAAGTCCCTGTGGTGGGCCGGCCTTGTTCAGATACTTCTCATGAAAAGCCCTTAATTTGTAGGGGGATCCTATAAAATTTGAGGCTTTGTACTAAACAGGGTCCAGGTTGTGTCCGACCTAGCTGACTTGATATTTCAGAGTAGATCGGTGGACTTTGCTGGCGAGTATCTCTTCCACCTCCCATTCCTCTACGCCGTGGATTGGGTTTCCGGCAGGTTTAGGTGCCTCTTGTCCTGGCAAGGGATCTTGGGGGTCCTTACACAGGACATTTGGTGCGAAGACGTCGTGTATCTGTGAGCCTGGGGGTAACTTTAACCAATATAAGTGCCTGACTTGTTTAAGTACCTTGAAAGGACCTTCCCATTGCGCGGATAGCTTTCGGCTAGGTCTTGGGTTGGTCAGGTTCTTGGTGGACAAGTACACCATATCTCCAACTTGCCAATCCACCGGTCGTCGGTGCCCATTGACTACGGCTTGCATTNGCAGGTTTAGGTGCCTCTTGTCCTAGCAAGGGATCTTGGGGGTCCTTACACAGGACATTTAGTGCAAAGACGTCGTGTATCTGTGAGCCTGGGGGTAACTTTAACCAATATAAGTGCCTGACTTGTTTAAGTACCTTGAAAGGACCTTCCCATTGCGCGGATAGCTTTCGGCTAGGTCTTGGGTTGGTCAGGTTCTTGGTGGACAAGTACACCATATCTCCAACTTGCCAATCCACCGGTCGTCGGTGCCTATTGACTACGGCTTGCATTTGGGCCTGGGCCTTTTCTATGTTATCCTTAGCTTGTTGCCAAGCGTTATGCATGCAGGTCGTCAATGCGAGGGCGTTACAGTGGTTGATTTTGTCAAATTGTTTAGCAGAGGGTATAGGGCTCTCCCAGTTCCAACTCTGTCTAGGTTCGCTACCGAAGAGGAGCTGATACGGGGCCATCCCGATGGCGCTGTGGGGGAGAGTCATCTGAGCACGGTCGATCAGGGGTAGGAGGTCACTCCAGTTGTCCTGGTAAAAGGATACAAAAGGCCGCAATCTCTGATTAATGTACTTGTTCATAATCTCTGTTTGGCCGTCTGTCTCTTTATGATAGGCAGTAGAGAGCTTGACCTTTACACCTATGATTCGACAGAACTCTGACCAGAAACTAGAAATGAATTGGGGACCGCGGTCTGATATGATTGTGTCTGGGGTGTGTCTGAAACGGTACACCCATTGGACAAACAGGTTCGCCATTCCTCGGGCGTCAATCGTCTTGTGACATGGGATAGTGATAGCTTGTTTGGACAGTCGGTCGATGATTACCATAATCTGGTCGTACCCGGCCTGATCCTTTGGGAAATCTTTGAAATCTATGCATAGGTGCTGCATCGGTCTTTCAGGGATGGGCAACGGGTGGAGGTATCCGGGGAGGCAGGACTGTCTCGGATGTCCTCTACGACAAAGGATGCAGTTTCGAACATACCGTTGACAACTGGCCTCCATGCCCTTCCAATAGTACCGTCGGGCCAGTAACTGATAGGTCTTCTTGGAGCTGGGGTGCGCCGTGGAGATTTGATCGTGTACCTCGCGAATGAGCCAGGTACATAGAAGAGAATCTCCGGACAAGCAGAGTCGATCCCGGTAGAGCAAGAGCCTGTTACTGATCCAATAGTTGTCCGGCAGCTTCGCTTGTTGTTCCTCAAAGGCCGACTGGTTTTCGTGGAGAACTGCGTCTATCAGTTCCAGGGAGTCAAAAGCCATCAGGGTCGTGTCGGGGCGTAAGGCGTTGATGGACAACATCTGTTAAATTTGAGTCTGGAGGTAGGTCTGAGCCAGATCGGTATTGATCCGGACATGAAGACGGTGGGGTCCGAGTAGGACTCTTGATTAATTGTCTTCTTAGGCTGACTTTAACTGGCTCAGGTCCTGTTCTCGTCGGCTGAGGATATCAGCCCTCTTGTTGTTCTTGCCTAGTGTGTACTCGATTCAGAAGTTGAAAGGGGCTAGGGCTTCAGACCATCGTGCTTGTCTGGCATTAAGTACCTTGGTAGTCATGAAATATTCTAAGGCGCGGTGGTCTGAAAGGACTAGGACTCAGGTCCGAACAGAGGTTAGTTCAGCCCTCTACTTTAAGAAGGCTTGGAGAATGGCAAAAAGTTCCTTGTCGTGTATTTCCCAATTAAGCTCGGCTCTGGATAGGACCTTGCTATAGAAAGCCACAGGGTACCATTTCTCGTCAGGGTGTTTTTGTGACAAAACCCCAGCAACCACGCCGTCTGATGCGTTGGTCTCAATTTGGGTGTCATAATCGGGCTTGAAATGGCACAGGGTGGGTATGGCCAAGAGGGCAGTCTTGAGGCGATGGAAGGCCTCCTCGCACTCCAGGGTCTATACAAATGGTATCGTAGGGCTCTGCAATGCGATGAGGGGTTTTGCAACCCAGGAAAAACCGGCAATGAATTGCCGGTAGAAACCCGTAAAGCCTAGGAAGGACTTCACACCTGTAACGGTGGTAGGTCGTTCCCAGTTTTTTAAAGCTCCTACCTTTTCTGGGTTAACCTTAATGCCTTTGTTGGTCAACATGTAACTGAGGTACTTCGTACGCGTAACGTGAAACTCGCTCTTCTTGATGTCTACTTGAAGGCTAGCGGCACGCAGTCTTTCTAGTACCTGCTTTACATGCCGTTCATGGGTGATAGGGTCTTCCGAATAGATTAGGATGTCGTCCAGGTAGGCAATACAGAAGTCATCTAGGAAATCGATCAACACGTCATTCATATATCGTTGGTAGGTTGCGGGGCTGTTGCAGAGGCCGAAGGGTAGTACCTTACATTTGTACGTTCCGTAACGGGTTTGGAAGGTGGTGTATTCTTCCGAGTCTAGATCCATACAGATGCGGTTGAACGCGGAACGAATGTCAAACTTGGTGAAGATCTTAGCCTTTAAAGGGCGGGCTAAGAGCTCGTCTATGCGGGGAATCAGATAGACATCTTTGCGAGTGAGGTTGTTCAGTTTGCAATAGTCCACACAAATTCAGAGGTCCCCGTTAGCCTTCCGAACACACAAGATAGGAGATGCGAAAGGGCTCTGACTATGCTCAATCTAACCTTTTTGTAGGTTCTCTTGGATGTAGCGCTTGGTCACTTCTAACTCTTCTACATTCTGCTTATACAACAGGCTATAGCTGTTCAGCAGGGGTTCAGTGAGTACGATCTTGTGGTCGTACGGTCAAAGGTCCGGGAGGGTTTCTGCAGCAGTCTTGCTGAAGACATCCTGGAAGGGGTGGTAACGGAGGGGTAATCGGTCCCGTACCAGGGCTGCGTTGTCAAGGTCGTCTTCCAGCCTTTTCTCATCCAGAATTCGATCGATTTTGTAAAGGCTAGTAGTAAAGAATTCGTTTTCTTGGCGTTTCATATTAAAGTGGAAAGCGTTAGCAGAAATGAGAGCAATATAAAAAGAAGGTTTGGTAAGGACAAGTTCTGGTAGGGGTCAGATGGGTTTCGGCGTTGGGTCCTGTGCAATAGGAGGCAAGAACTTCCAACTCTTTGGGAGTCGAAGCATCCCTCGAATCCTATAAATGGCAGTAGTCACACTGTGCCTCTCCCGATAGTCCTCCTGTTCCCATAGCTTGTCTCGTCGTGCGATATCTAAGGCAACAGTTTCGGCAGGAACTGTTTGGTTAAGGGTCATCAGGAGCAGTAGAGCAGGATTGTACACAGCAGGATAGCAGCCTGGCCAGATAATCCAGGAGTGATCCGTATCCAACCGTAGCTTGAAACGCTTCATCCATTTGATTCCAATGATGCAGTCTTGTGAGCCGAGATCTACTATTACAAACAGGCAGTTGTAGATCTTTCTTCCATTAATAATCAGATGCAAACGGATATACTGAGTCACTGGGGAAGAGATTTGGTCTTAAAACCCCTTAACAGTAACCTGAAAGGGTAGCTTTTAGATAGGAGTCTGAAGAGCTGATGAAATAGAAGTAGCAATTTTTAAATTTAAGAAAAGATAACCTTAGGCACTAGTGTCGATTAAGGAGTGTAATCGGACCCTAAGGCCCTTAGTGCAAAGAATAGAAGGAGAAAGGAAATGTGGTCCCCTGAACAAGTTCGAGAGACTAAGGTTCAATAGGTCATAACAGTTTAGGCCTAGGAAGGGAGGTCCTCCCAGGCGTCTCTGTTTCCCGTCTAATCCTCTTCTTAGTCAGGGTCTTCTCCCAATTCCTCAACGTCCTTGTCGAGGTGTTCAAACTCAATCTTCCGTACTCAAGGCGAAGGACACTCGCTTGCGAAGTGTCCCGGCTTGCCACAGTTGTAGCAATTGCCTAGAGTCAGATCCCTTGCAGGACCAGGAGTCTTAGATATAGGCCAAGGGGCAGGTGAAGGTTAGGGTTGTGTTTAGATACGGGGGTCTGCTCGTTGGTACAAATTATAGTTTGTTCTTGGTGGGGACCTCTGAATCAGACCTGAATAAAGTCAACCTGGTTCGTGTGTTGTACAGATTGTGCTTCCTGTGGTTAGGACTGAGGGATAGTTCCTTTGTTCCATATCAAACGCCGTTAGGTGTTTGACTATGAGCTTAAAGGAGTTGTTCCATTGTTGCTTAAATCCGAGGCTGGGCATCCGCAAGGTCAGTGTGATCTTTGTCCATAGGTAGTGAAACCATTCCGATTTAGGTACTTGTCCCCTAATAGCAGCACTAAGGAACTGTGCTTTAAAGGTAGGGAAGGTTTCTGTCTTCTCTATATAGAGTTTATCAAAAGCAGCCTAGCTCTTAGCTCTCTTATTTCCTGTGACGAAATAAGACTTAAGTAGGTTAATCATATCTTCTGCAATCTCAAAACGGTTGGACGGGGTGTCGGATAGGTATTGGGGCTCTAGGTACTCCTTAGCTAGGCCAGAAGTATGTCCCTAGACTAACGCTATGCGGGCGCGCTCACTCTAATAGTGGTCTGCATTAATCTCTAATTGGTCCTGGATCGAGGCTTGCCATTAGCGAAAGGTCGGGTTCTGACCATTTTTGAGGACTTTAATGGTGGGTGTTCTTTCAGATAGTTTTGTGCGTATAGTATTGTCAATTGAAATCTTAGACTGGAACCTTGGGGGTTGAGGTTGTTCTAAGGGAGTTAGTGGTGATTCGGTACTAGGTAGAGGGTAGTCCGGGGCAATTGTAGCTTGCTGTAGTTCCTGAATTTCTGCTTAAAGTCAGGCAACTAATTGGGCTAAGTCCTCCTTTTCTCAGTCTGAATCAGATAGGGGCTCTGTACCTGTTCTCACTAGATCAGGGGTTAGAGTAGGGTTAGACGTCTCTGCTGCTACCTTTGAGGTTGAGCCTTGAGTACGTACTGATCTTCGAGTTGGTTCCTTTGAACCTAGGGTGATGGTGGCAGACATCAGAGTTAGGTCTAATTCTGCTGGGTTCTTAATAGTCTCTAAGTTTCTACCTTAGCGCAATCCTACGCGGCTATTCCAAAGTAATCCTGACGCAGTGGTCTAGGAAGTTCTAAACCCAAAGGCTTCAGTTGTCAGGAGATCGTGGGGATCCTAGCTGTAACGAAATGCTAGATGTAACGGTGTCGTCTGAATTAGTTCCAAATCAGATAGGGCTTAGACGTGATCTAAACAAAACAAGTAGCGATATTATTTAGAGGCTGTCACTAGCTAGGACAAGTTTTTCTGTATAATGTAACGACGCAGGTTATAAGAGAGTGATCCAAATAGGGTCTAAAGTGTCCACTACTAGGCATATAGGAGTGCTGGGACTAGAGGGTAAACCAAAGATACTATTCTCTACACCTATAGGTCTTGTACAAAAGGATACAGAAAAACTACTCTACAAAGCTACACAGACTGCCCCCCTTATATATCCCTTCCTAGGGTTACCATCCGAGGCGAGTACGAATCGGGTGGCTATCGGATGGGTGTTGGTTGACTCAGGGGTAATGATAGGATGTGACGTTGTGAACGTTACAATAACAGGGCTAAAAACCTTAATAGAAGCTAGTAGACTTCTTTTTAAAGAAACTTATTTAAGCAGAGTATAATTACAACACGCATAATAAAGAACTACTAGTAATAGTTAAGAGTCTAGAATATTAGCACTAGTACTTTAATAAGATCTATTTTAAGATCTTAATAGACTATATAAATCTAAAATAGTTTATAGAAAATAAAATGCTAAGCTACTAATAAGTAAGATACTACTTATTACTATTAAGGTTTAATTTTGTTCTAAACTATTACTTAGGAAGTATAAACTTAGTAAATAGCCCTTTAAGAAGACTAGATTATATAAAGAAAGCTAAGAAACTAGCCTATAAATATAATAAGGCTTTTATTTAACTATTAAGAAATTTACTATAAAGAAAAGGAAAAAATACCTTTATAATAGCAGCAGTAATAATATAGGCTAGAAAAAGATCTTAAGCCTAGATTTATACATGTAGAGCATTAAAAGACTTTTAAAAAGTAGATAAGAGATATACTAAAGAACTAGTGCCTATAGAGGAATAAAGAATAACAGATATATCTTTTAAAGAGATATCTGCAGAAAGTAACTATAAGGAAATAATAAATAGGCTAAAAGAGCCTAAAATACCTTAAAAAGCTATCTTAACCCTTATAATAATAAAATAAAAAGTAAAAGCACTTTAAGAATATTATAATAACCCCCTTATAGGTTACTTTAGATTACAGAAGACATTAGAGAAGCTGTAATGCTAGTACACCTAAGAAGGTATAAAGAAAGATATTTTAGAGTACATAAAAAGTTATTTAGTTTGTAGAAAAGTAACACCTATAAGATATAAACTATATAGACTCTTAGCTCTACTTCTTCTACTAATAAAAGCATAAAAAGAAGTAATAATAGATTTTATTATAAAACTCTCTCTAAGCTAGTTTAACAGGCATGTATATAATGTAGTGCTAGTAGTAGTATGCTAGTTAACTAAAATAGCCTATTATATTCTAGTAAGAAGTAACTAGGATAGCACAGACTTAGCCTAAGCTTAAATAAAGGAAGTAATCTAACTATATAGAGTCCCTTTAAGGATAATTTTAGACTAAGGCTTATTAATAAATGCTAAATATTAAGACACCTTTTAATACTACTTAAACTTAAGAAGAGTTCTTTTATCTGCTTACTATCTATAGATAGATAGGCAGACAGAAAGACAAAACTAGACACTTAAATAATACCTAAGATATTATTATAGCTTAGAATAAGATAATTAGGCTTTATAAGTAGCAATAGCAGAATTTGTGTATAATAACAGTATATATGCTACTATAAATACTACCCTATTCTAAGCATACTATAGAATAAACCTTTACAGTGCAGACTAGCCTAGTATAGCTCTAAGTAAGGGAGAATTACCCTTAAAAAAAGACCTAGCCTTAAAGGTTCTAAGTATTTAATAAGAGTGTAGAAAGAAAATCTAAGTAAGTAATATATACTAAAAAGCTTATAAAGATAAAAGAAGACTCTAAATACTTTTTAAGATAAGAGATTAAATAATAATTGTAAATAGGCATATACGCTCCTTACGCCTAAAGAAGAAGCTAGATTAGAAATTTCTAGGCCTAGGACACATAGTAGCCTAATATAGGCTATCTGCATTTAAGGTAGATGTACTAGGACTAAAGAGTGTACACCTAGTCTTCTATGCATTACTACTAGAACTATATAACATAAAAAGCTAGATACCTTATCTAAAAATACTAATTATAGATACTTTATATAAGTTTAGTAATAATATATATAAAGTAGACTATATTATTAAAAGAAAATAAAAAGACACAGACTAATAAGAATACTTAGTCTATTAGATAAGTTACCTAAAAAAAGAAGACTCTTAGGAACTAGGTCTAAATATTTTAGCTAAAGTACTCTAAAAATTCTAGCTAAAGGAAAGAGTAACTTTAAAAAAGCAAAAAAAGTCTATACTAAAGTATTATAGGCAACTCCTAAAAGAAAAAAGAAATAACAGGACTTAATAGCAAATAGTAATAAAACTAGAGTTACCTTTACCTATTTTCTTTATAAAAAGGGTTTTTAGAGGTGTTTAAAGGCACTTTAGATATTAAAAGCATCTATTAGTCTAGTATTAACCCTAAAACCTTGTAAACACTTAGTATAGGCTATTACAGCCTATAATAGTCTATAATAATTACTATTAAAATAAATAAAAGTAAGGAAACTTAAAGAAGTAAGAAATAGACTAGGAAATACAAAAGAGACTAAGTTAGGAGAAAGAAAGAAATTCTATTTAAGAAGGGTAAATAAGGCTTAAAGTATTAATCTTATAAACTCTAAAGATAAAATCCCTTATACTACAGAAACTTAACCTAATATCTTATTATAGCCTAGAATACTTTATTCTTACTAAAAGACTGCTAGAAAGATACTACTTGTCTACTTACTAAGAGCAGAAAGTTCTAACAACTTCTTCTAGAGAACAGTAACCTTCTTAGTAAGAGCACCCTTGCAAGCAGATGTAGCAGTTGCCCTCTCTGCTATAAGCATAGCAATCTTATTTATTAGCTCTTTAGCATAATAAGCATTATCTAAAGCCTTACTAAGAATAAAACTACTATATTTTCTTTAGTTAAATTAGTAAGAAGTAAAAAGGGGACATAAGGAGACAGAATACCTTTTTTAAAGGTGTAGAAGCTTTAGTCTCTATCTTATTAATAACAGCAGCCTCTAGTAAACACTTCTAAGCCTTAACCTTGCTAGCAACTATCTTCTTATTATGCTTATAACTAGCAAGGCAGATTGCAGATATAAGAGACTTATTAGTATAAATTACGCTATTATAAAGAGCTAAGTAAATACTATAAAAGATTACAGTCTTAAGAATTATAGTTAGCCTTATTCTAGCCTAGAATAGTCTAAAAGCACTTAATATATACCTAGTAAGCTGCCTAGTAAAGGGCCTAGCTGCAGTCTGCAGCTTAGAAATAGAATTAAGGAGTGTAGAAAGGGGGGCAGCGCAAGCAGCAGTAAGAAAAAGGTTAATTAGGGCTAAATTAGGTGTTAATTTCTTATTAAGCTATAATAGGTTAGAATAGTGTAGAATAGTGCAAAATAATAAGGAACTTACAGCAACATACTCTTTATTATTACAGAAATACTAAAAGTACTACTTAAACTTATGCTTAACTCCCTTTATATTAAAGGCCTTTTACTTATAATATAAGGCCTAATTTTTATTAGTAATCTCTAGTATAAGGCATCTAATCTTACTTAAGTACTAAAGGTTACTTTTAGCATATAAATAGACGCAAGTAGCATAAAAATAGTTAGTATAAACTCTATTATCTATAAAGTTGTTACTAATAGTAGTAGTGTCTATAATAAAGGACTAGAAGGCAAAGAAGAGGCAAAGTTAGTAATAAAGAGGCAGAGAAACCTTATTAATGCTAGTTAGCTACTATTTATGCTATAATAGTCTATTAAGAGCTAATAGACTACAACTTAGATTATTTATCTAAAGAAGTAATAAATTAAGAAAACTTACTAAAAACTGTAGTTAAGTATAAGAGAGATTAACTAAAAGAAGCTAAAGGACCTTATTATACACCTTAAGCCTAGCTAACTTACTTATTATATTATTAAATTAGGCAGCTACAGTAAAAGCCTAGGTAAAAGTAATTATAATAGTAAAGCTCTAAAGTAAAAGTACTTTTACTTAGAATTCTTACTTTAAGAGCTTTAACTTCTTACTAAGTTAAGTTTCTTATAATAACTTATAATGCCTTATTCTAGTATATAATAGGTTATCTTACATAACTTAAGGCAAGTTGTCTTAAGAAGAGGGATATTATTAGGATTGCACCCTAATTAGAGTAAGCAGAGGTTACTCTTAGGTATTAATACTAAGAAGTCCTGTATTAGAGCACTGTAGGAACCTTATACCCCTCTCTTAGTATCTATTACTATCTAGACTACTAAGAGACCCTTATATAAGCTACTATAGAATTATTATAAAGAAGGTAGTAATTTGTCTATAAAATACTACTATTATACGTGTATACTATACAAAGACTCTACTTGCTTAGTAACGTCAAGTAAGAAGGTTCTTAACAGATATGTCGTAATAATGATGTCGGCATCATTAAATTTTGCTATTAACCCCTTTCGGCCCTGACCGTGGTACTTGATGACGTTGAGCTGTGCTCTAATCTCAAAGTAAAAGTGCTTGTTGAGTTCGTCGAACCACTCGCTGATCATAAGGTCTGAGGAGGCTACAATGAGAGTTGATTTCAGCCGACGTCTTTGTTTCCAGCTTCTCTGAGGTTCTTGTGACTGAGTTTCTTCCTGATCAGCCCATGAGCGGGCGGTATCGAGTGTTCGCACAATTAGTGCCAACGCTGAAAGAGATTTGCCCATACCCATCTCGTCGGCAAGAATGCCACCCCCTGTTTCAGGCTCATCTAGCATGCGTGTTGTATTTGTAACAATATGGCGATAGCGCGAGCATCCTTCTAACTTGATAGGCTTCCACAGACGATACATTTCAGGTATTGGCCCACTCTCACGCTGAACCATGAATTCAAGTGCCTTCTTCTGATGCAACAGCAACTTAGTTTTAAGACCATTTTCCCCTTCCAGACCAGTGAGATGTTGATTGCGAGTAAGTAACGAGTACACATTCGCCATGGTCGTTTTCAGAGTTTCTGTTAAAGGCTTTTCTACAGTTTGCGTTTCGTGTGAAGCGATGATCTGAGCAGCCGATAATTGAAGGTTTGGTAGCTTCAAAACATGTGGATTCTCATAGCCAGCTCCATCTCGGATATAATCAGGACGTTGAAGATAAATCTTTTCTTGAGAGAGTTCTCGTCCCACACCTTGCGCGCAGGATCGAGGGCCATAAACATTGATTTGCACGCGGACTACTGCGTCCTCCGCCTTGATTGCTTTGTTGATCGTTTCTCGAATAGTTTCTGTAGGAGCAAACACCTCAAAGTCTAGCTGGTACTGTTGTGCCATGAGATTGGTAAGCACTTTCTGTAATTTCAGATTCGTTTCTCCGAGTGTTATTCCATCGAGAAATGTGATAATGAATTGATCTCCGGATTGTAAAAGCGTTAATTTTAAATGACCCTGAATAGGACCTGGAGTGGCTGTGCTCAGTTTTTCGTTGAGCTTCATCATCTCACCACCAAGCCTGACTGATGTACGAAATATCTGTCCAAAATTTAGGGATCGATGCAATACCGATCGAGCTTGATCTTTTGGTAGCCAGAAAAAAGTAGTAGTCAATTGAAGAGTACCACACTAGAGAAATCAGAAAATGGACTTACCGTTCCATAGCATACATAGTTCAAGTTTTTGTTCTGTTCCTGTGCATTTCGCGGACCGACATCATCAGACATTGATTCATCGATCTGACTCTGCGTGAATCTTAAGACTTCTGGATCAATATCAAATTCATCGAGCTTCCTAGTGAATCTGCCATCTGTGTTTTCTGAACTCAAGAGCTCGTTGAGGTATTGATTCCAAGTTTGATGAGGTAAGACGAGGATAGATCTTGTTCACAATTAGTATTTTGAAAAACTTGGAGTCGATTGAATAACTTATTGAACTCATCTTGTGTATCAAAATTCAACGGTCGCTTTCGTGGAAGACTTGCGATATCCGTTTCCTCTGCATTCAGGAGATGTTTTAAAGACATTTCAATGTGACGCTTTGTCTTGGGTGAATAAGGTGACTGGCTTGGTGGACACGAGTTTAAAGCGACCGTAATTGACGCTCAGATTAAAAGTGTTATAAATCGCGCTGTTTATCCTGATGGTGCCGGCATTTTTGCCTCGTCATGCATCAGATGCAGGCGCGTGGGTGCCTCGCGAGAGGCTGTGCATGTGTCTGCATGAGCTAAAACTTCAGCCTTGCTTCGCCTTGCATGTCTGGTCTCATTTCTACTTTCCTCACCGCTACTTGGATTGAATTTTATCACAAGCCCATCATCATACTTTTCACACCTTTTTCTGTTTCCAATTGGACTTGCCATACTGAGTCGCGTTGTTTGTTCAAGCACTGGAAAGGCCTTGCCAGGCTTCAGGTATATTAAAGTACGCAGCCGCAGGAGATCGAGATCTTCGAACTCATTCAATTAACTTTGCTGTGAATAAAGTAAATAAGTAGCATGGCTAGCTTCTCAATCTCTACGACGCCCGCAGCGCCCTCGTCAGCAATGGGGCCTATTTCAAACTCTCCGCCCCTAAGAGCAGCTTTCAAGGCCGCACTTACAAAATTTTGTGCACGATTAACAGGGAACGACCTCACTACTTTCAAGAATACCACCTACGAGTCTCTTTGCATAGAAATGCTGAGGATCCAGAAGGATCAGGAGAATCGGAAGGAGCTGATGAATCTTTCTCGGGTACAGTCTTGTCTTGAGGCAATGAATCAGTTTGGAAAGGTGATCGAGATATTTCTCAACGTTTCAGAGGCTGTTGCTTTCGTCTGGGGACCTATGAAGTTCCTCTTGTTGGTATGTTCGCGCATGTATTTAGCTACTTGTCACCTAATTATCAAGTTAGACCGCCAGCCAATTCTCTGATTCTTTTGAGACCCTATTGGATGCATACGAGAAGATCGGAGAGCAAATTCCTCTTCTTACTGAGTATGAGTCGCTATTTTCTCATAATTCTCACATGATCAGCGCCCTAGAATCGATATATATTGATATTCTAGAATTCCACGAACACGCAATACGTTTCTTCTCGGGTAGTAGTAAGTATAGCTACAAAGATACTTGAGTTATTGAAAAAACTGACGAACATTTTCAAAGATTGGAAGCGGTTCTTTCGATCCATGTGGAAAGATTTTGACACAAAATTTGGCGGAATCTTGAAAAATCTAGCTCGGCACAAGGATTTGATCGAATGTCGCGCGAACCTAGCACAGTACCAAAGATACGAGGAGGATATTGCTTGTATTAAGTCAAAATTGAATGATATTATCACCCAAGAGCAACACAAGAAGCTAACGGCGGTCAAAGAATGGTTCGCTGTTGATCGTTGCACAGATGAAGACCATGCAAGCTTTTGCGAGGTTCGAAAGTTGTACCCAGGTACTGCAACGTGGATTCTCAAACACGATTATGTCAAAGAATGGATGGACACAAATGTTCCTCCAATACCTATTCTGTGGATGCATGGTATTCCAGGTGCAGGTATGCTTGAACCCCGCAGTTGCTCGTCGCGATACCAATACAGAACAGGGAAGACCATCTTGAGTTCAGCCATCATCGAAGAATGCAAGAAAAAAAACGATCACAAGACAGTGTTCTTTTATTGCCAACAGGATAATCAGACAAGCAACACTGCTGCTGTAATTTTGGCAGAAATTCTGCATCAGCTTCTAGATCAGTATCCTGAAATTCTGCCTGTATGTTACACAAAGTACATTTCAAGTGGCTATCCATCTCTTCGATCGCTTAGCCAAGCGAAGAAGCTCTTCGAAGACTTTTGCTTGGCCAATACGAAGCTTTTCATCGTTATTGATGGGATCGACGAGTGTGCCATGTCTGAAAGAAAACAACTATTGAACGTACTCACAGAAATAGTAGGTACATGCGATACTCAGGAGCCAGGAAAAATTCGTGCTCTTTTCGTTAGTCAAGATTATGCAGATATTCGTCAAGCACTTCGTAGCTCTGCGCCCACAAGAATAGCCTCGAAAATCATCAGAATCTCAGATACAGACAATCAGAGCGACATACAAGCCTATGTCAGGGTGATGATGGACCGTATCGCTTCAAGTTTTTCTCCAATAACAGAAGATCTGAAAGAATATGTTCGAAACCTCACAGTAGCGAATGCAAAAGGTATCATTGAAGTGTTATTCAGGTGTACTTGGAGTATTTCTGACGAAAGATTAGGAATGTTTCTTTATGCTAAACTTGTTATGTGCGATCTCTATAGTCAACCTACACGCGACGATTTGTTAGACTATATCAAAAACAGATTTCCAGAAGGACTGAAAGAAGCGTAAGTGCAAATCCCGACACAAGTGTTCCGTACTGAACAAACACAAGATACGAACGAATACTAAAGCGCATCAAACTAACTTCTTCTCCCAAAGAATGGGAGAAAGCCAAGAAGCTCCTTGGCTGGATGGTGTGCGCAAAACGCCGGCTTACATGGAAAGAAATTCAGGTCGCTCTGTCCATCGACATAGTTAAACAAACTATCGAGTATGACGACCGTCGCTTTCGAAAGCATATACATGATATCTGCGGTGCCCTTGTCTTAGTTTGCGGAGATCGTGTCTCCCTTGTACATAGTACAGCAAGAACGTAAGCTTGTTTCGCACATGATTTTTCAAACTCATTAACTCACTCTCACAGATACATCACAGATATCACAAATGAAGTTCATGAGCCCTCTATTGAGTGCGAACTTGCCATTTTGTGTCTCTATTACCTTACTTTCCCTGGTTTCGAGACCCACACACAATTTGATCAGCTTAAACTTCGACAGCTAACCCTGGAGGGCCACTTTGCGTTCCAAGATTATGCAGTCGCGAAGTGGTTCCATCATGTGAACGCTTTCGTAAACACTGGCCAGAGATTCGTGGCTGAAGCGAAAAATCGAACTGAACTCTCAAAGGCGATGGCTGGTGCTCTTGAGGATTTCGTCTACAGATTCGAAGAAGTGGACTGTCATGACAGGCTTGTGGAAGACTGCAGAGTAAAGTGTGCACCCTTCAAAGATGATACACTCTACGATAACCTCCTGCTTCTCACAAGCCATATCTACATCTTTCAGCAAAAAGGATTTAAGGCAAGGCAAAAGGTCAGCATTGATGACTTGGCCAAGGCCCTGGATCGAAACCGCAAGATTATTGAAAATCTCCCTCCGCAACTCAGTATAGCCGATCTCGAGATCTATTGTCAATTTCACGAAATTAAGAGCCGATACAAGTGTCCTAAAATCACCTGCAAATACTTTTCTGAAGGTTTTAATGACGACATGGCTCGAAAGCGGCACGTTGACATCCATGATCGCCCGTTTCAATGCGAAGTGTTGGACTGTCCCAGAGCAGAAGGCTTCACGAATTCAGGGGACTTGAGCAAGCACACTCGAAGTCTTCATCCGGAACTCAGTGACCTAGCGGAGAATTTTCTTTCTGCAACAGTCATTCAGGTGACAAAATTTGCGTGTTCGATCTGTGGAAAGAATTTCACTCGCAATTTTCACCTCAACAATCATGAGTTGAGCCACCGTGGTATCCGGCCACACGAGTGCCCAGAGTGTGGAAGGGCTTTCACTCGATTGAACGACTGCAAGCGCCACCGAAAAAAACATGAACGAGCATAGTCATATGTGAGTTTCGTATTGAAAAAAGACGGAACAGTCATATTTTAATTGACATTCTTCAGCTCGAGGTAACTTGCAGAAGCAAAACTACGCAGGTCATCAAATACTCAAGTTTTTAACGAACAGATTTGAGTTTTAATTTCATTTTTGGTTTGCTGTTGAATTGAATTTGAATGCACGTTGTTGTTAGGAATAAATCAGTCGGCTCCAGCAAAAGATGAACTTTCGGTTTAATATTCCATTTTTGAGGAGCAAAATTGTAAATGGGGCATGCGAAACTCTCTGGAGCTCGTGTGAATACTATTAATTCCTCTTCGAGGCTTTTTCTTCGCCATATCTGATAACCTGGCATGCTGGAACTTGAGATTGCATCTCGCTTCCACAAAACAATGGCATTTTCGTTTTCACTCCTGTAGAAAAAATATCATGATGGCTCATAAGCCAGAGAGCTATTGGAAGTTGTTTGAAAGTGGCTTAATCAACGTAACACCGTTGTTTCAATTTTGTATAATATCATTTTGATAGAGTTTGTCACATTTGCAAGTGTATCCGATAGCCGCAACTTACAGATGTTAAATAAGAATCAACGAAGCGACTCAACATTGGTCGTTGGGTGTTTGAAAAATCTCCGTTAAGACAGATTTATTCACGTAAGTCTGATTAAAGCGTGGTATAGGACGAAATTGTTCGCACATACAAGCTAATGGGTGCAGTGCATATGCGCAATTCAAGGATAAGCGCAACCGAATGCCGTCACGCGATAATAGCCCGCCTAATATTGTTTGTCTAGTCCTTTGTTGTTGGGTCCTGACATTCGGAGTTGAAGCGAGCCAATCAAGCAAGAGAACTTGATGTACATTATGCAGGACGTCAGCTTATGTATAGCACTCCCGTATTGTGAGAGTACTCAGCTACGCCAAGAATTGAAGTGCAGTAGATCAGGCAAATCTGTGAGAATAGCGACTCGCCGAGCTGGAATACGCTAAGTAACATAGCCTGCCTCCCCACGTAGCAAGGTTGTCTGCCTGCGCCAAGTTGTCGTGCAGCGATGAAGAAGTCCACTTTCTTGCTGCTTGAATTTTAATTGTGTCACAGGCAATATTTTTTACCGTGAGCTCACCTTGAGTCTTCAAAAGAAGCACAAGAGGAAGTGCAACCTCAGAGCTAATTTTGAGAAATACTTATCTGCCAACGATTATAAGAGCGCGCAAACATCTATCTCGAAACATCTTAGATGAAGTTTTTCTTCAGTAACAATTATTCGAATGTATCACTGGACGTAGAGTCATATGTCTTTGATGCCTGCGCATGTGACTTAGGTATACGCCGCAGACCGCTCCTGTGCGCTAAAAATTGCAGTGCAACGTCGGGCGGAAAAGAGGCTCTGCCCGAAGCGCCTGATTAGCTGCATCACGCGCACGGACACGGTGTGTGCAAGATTGCAGTTGCGAGGTATTCCTTTCTTAAACGGACACATGATCAAAAATCATTTCACAAGGAGGTTTTCCAATGGAAAAGAAATTAGGTACAACATTGTTCTTGCAAAGGCATTTAAATTCTTTAATAACAACTATCATACACACACTTACAGAAAACATCATTTACATTCGCCTGGCACCATGCAGGGGAATACAAATAAAAGAACAAAAATAAAAACTATACAATCAGGAATGAAGTCGGAAAAGCCATCCCTCAGGGACACTCTCTATCGAACGTTTATAGTAGTCAAACTTAACCCGCAAGACATCTGATACCTCCGAGTTCCTGCCCGTCAACCAAAGGACTCCAAAACGCCACGCCGAGAACATAATGAGTGGGAAAGACGACCCTTGCGTATAAAAATAACTCAGAGTCTTCACCGTCTATCTCTGCCAGTGATCCTGTGGATGTCTTGCCGGGTTCGACCAGTCCATTTGTCCCGCAGACGGTCTTGTATCTGGACCAGGCCCCATGCTGGAGCCCGGCGGCGGCGGTGGCCCTCTTGGATCCCTCCTTATCATGCTATCGCGGAAGTGGTTCTCGCGCTCACGTTCGCGGCTATCACGCTCACGCATTTCCTCCCTTCTCACAAATTCTTCCCGATGTTGTTGCTGCTGCTCCTCACGTATCCGATCCGCGATGCTACGATCGCGGTGAAGAGACTGGCTGAAGCGATGTGACGGCTCTTCCGATGGACGCTGACCATACATGGTATGGTTATTGGCTCCTAGTGAAGAGTGTGGTGGATGCTGCAGAGGCGGTGGCTGTCCGTGCTCAGACCTAGACAGTGGCGTTCGTGAGCGCTGAGCAAAAATTCCGCGATCCTGCTGCTGTGGTTGATATCGCAACTCTTCGTGCATTGGCGGTGCAGCGTTAGAACGCAGTTGTGAATTAGACATTTGCTCACGTAAGAAATCGGCCTTCTGAGACAGCTCGCGACCCGTGTCACGGTCCGAATTGCGAGGATCGTAATCGTGGAGAGCTTCTCGAAGATCTCGGGAACGATAGGGTTCTGCCATACCAGTCGGAGCACGCATTGGCTTGACAGGATTCTCTTTTGGTGTTTGAGGATTGGAGTAGGAAATATTTGCGTTTTGAGCTTGTGAATGCTCGTTTCGACTCGATATCTCTCTTTGCTGCGCAACATGAGTCGTGTGAAGATGAGGGCTAGGTCGCATGCCCATAGGACCAGCAGATGGTGCACTGCTACCAGGAGGATCGACTTGCGCATATGGATTTGGTTGCAGAATCTGAGATGTAGAGCCAGGTGTTGACTGAGGATGCTGTGCCACATTTGTGCCGGGAAGGCCGTGCCTTGATGACTGCATGGGTGGCCCGCTCGCGCTTGGTGTTCGCGAGTGTAAATGAGGTGAGTTGGTGTAGGCGCTGAGAGGAGGTGGAGACGGATTGTGTTGAGGAGCATTATGCTGTGAAAAGACAGCGCGATGGGTAGCAAATGACCTTGGATCACCGAAATGAGGCTGAGGCAGTCCAGGATGCGGAGAGGAGACTGATATTGGTTGTTGCGCCTGGCTCTGACTCGGGAGAAACTGCTGACGTTGCTGCCAACTCTCTCGCATAGCAGGCCTGGCCTGATCATTGGTCATATCGACCATTCTGTTAGGCGCTGCAGAAGGTAGTGAAGATTGTTGCGCATAAGACGGGCGACTGTAGGTAGCTTGAGATGTAGCGGGATCACCATAGGGGTCACGCCGTGATGAAACAGACTGTGGGGCTGGGGGTGGAGGAGCAATTGGCATCTGCTGCTGGGGTGTCGTACTATGAGATGAAGTACCTTGGTCGCCAGGCTTTCGACGCCTGGGCTCCTCAGGCTCTGGGTCATTGAGTAATGACATCAGATTGGATTTTCTTGCTTCAGCTGCAGGCTTTGGTGCAGAAGGTGGCGGAGTGTGTTGAACAGGATTCTGACCGAATTGCGAATGAAGTTGATGCTGGGACGGTAGTAAAGGCGTTGGCTGTCCTTGCGGTGGTGCGGATGTTGGAGGATGCCTTGACTCCTCTTTCATAGGTGGAGTCGGATTTGCAGAGCGTAGTGGAAATTGCTGTCCTCCGTGTACTTGAGAAATCATATCCTGGGACTGTGAGGCGTGGCGAGAATGTGAGTATGGCATTGGACGGTGTTCTGGAGACCTTGCATTCGAATTCGAGCGCACAGGAGGCATGAGCGGTGTTGGGCCACCCGGAGGAAACGGTCTATGGAGATGCATCTCTTGAGATATACGCCGAACGTGATGCTGCTGCTGCTGATACCTTTGTTGCTGGGCCTCCTGTTCTTGCTGTAACTCAGATCTGACTCGATTCTCTCGCTCCTGTTGACTCATAGGGCGGAACACTGCTGATTGATGCTCTTGTGGACGACTCTGGGTTTGAATATGATGCTGAAGAGATCTTTGTGAACTGTTCATTGTTGTCGACGACTGCGAAGGGGGTCGGTTCTCCATACGGGGAGGCATATCATCTGAGAAGTAGCCACGTGCCGGACCAGGGTGATGCGGCTTGTGCTGAGAAAGAGAGTGTTGGTGACGATGCTGTGGTTGGCTACGCGGAGGAGGAGGAGGTGGGGGAGGCGGCGACTGCTGCTGTGCCGTTGAGGACATAGATGTGAGATTTGCATCGGCTAGGGAGTTATTTCCGTGAGCAGGTACGATCGTCTTGCTCGGTATCGGTGCCTGAGCAATAGTCGAAAACCTCGCGGATGGGGTCGAATGGGGCGGCGAGAGTTTCGGTAATGATAGCGGATTTGACAAAGGGGAGTTGTGCAACTCAGGTGTAGGTGCTAGATTACGTGGAAGTGGTGCTTGCGTACTCTCATAGCGTCGTTTGGGCGCTGGTGTAGGCATAGGTGGTGGTCCGAGATTGTCGCCTCGCTCTCTTTTCCGATCAGCTTCCTGGGCCTTTTGCTCTAGCTCGGCTTTCCCGCTTTCGACGTGGCGTAAGTACTGATTTTTAATCATAGTATGCGTTTTCGTGCCCATGTGGTTTGCGATTGCCAGCCAATCAGTACCGAAATGCTCAACATACTTGTCGAAATCTTGTAGCTCTGATACTGACCAATAGCTACTGGGACCTGGCCTTGCGGTAGCCTGCGTCTTCGGCCGTTCTATCATACCAGGAACAAATCCCGAAAGAGTCATCGGATCGCCTGGGAGCATCATCGGATCATCGATGAACCCAGTATGTATCGGCATCGGCATCTCTTCCAGCGGCCGTTTACCGTACTCGTCCTCCATCTTGACTCCAAAGCCCTTCTCCTTGCGATCGATTTTCACAGGCGACCCCACAGGGGCGGCAGCTGGAAGCAAGTTCTTGGCTTTTCGACCACCTTTTTCTTTGACTTTACCGCGTCTAGTAGCTTTCTCCTGTGCCTCGTCAGCATCTGTCGCGCGACGTGGTCGTCCTGGAACAGTTACAGTAGCAGATGTGTCAAACTCAATCTCCATACCACCAAAGGTCGGGGCTGCGGAGCGCTTAGGCCGTCCCGACTCTGTGAGAGCAAGAGGTAACCCATCCTCACCAGCGGCTTCGGGTCGATCCATGTTGGCAATGGCCCCACGGCCTCGACCAGCTGCCCCACCTCTTTTTCTGGCCCCCCCTCGCCTTCCTTTGAGTTTACCCTTGTACTCCCTGCCCCATTTGGTAGCGTAATAATGATTAATACAATCCTTATACGTTCGCTCCGTTCCAACTTCTTTGTACAAGATCTCTGCCAACTTGCCCCATTTCTTCGCGTATTGGTCCTTGTAATTGTGAACCATGACTCGATGTTCTTCTGGCGTGAAATCGTCTTCTGGTGGTTCATAGTGGAATGCAAAGATCCCTGAACCGGGTTCCCGCTGGAAGTTTGTATCTATGAAACGCCGTCTTTGCGCTTCGGATACTGTAAGTTCTCGTGGGAGAGAGGCTTCCTTTTCTGGATCGGCCATAGATCGCTTCGGTTCTTGCTCTCGTTTCCCCATCCTCTCTTCTTCAGCAGTTTTCAGAGACTCTTTTATGACTTGTTCGATATCCAACTCTGTTGCCCATCGACTGGAGTGACCTCTGCGACCTGTCGGGGCGGATTGTGCATCTAGAACGCCAGCCAAGGCAGCGCTTTGAACATCCGGTGTAGTTGCCTTCAGACCTGGCTCTGCCGACGGCTGTCTCTCTTGCTCATCTTGCTCACGCTCTTCATCCCAAGGTTGGATGGACTGTCGCCATTGCTTATACACCACAGCGTATTGTCGCAAAGTTTCCTCGGTGTTCAACTCCGGCTCCAGGTTCTTGCGTAATCTATCACGTACAGCGAGCAGGACGGTATCAGAGATGTCTGAGCGGTCTGGTTCTATGTCAGATAACGGTGTTGGAGGCCCTGAGCCAAGGTATGGCAGAGAGCTCATGTCTGGCATGTCCTCTGTTTCTGCGGAAGTCTCGCGCCTCAATCGGAGTGCTACCGTCGCAGGTGCAATAGACCTCTCTCCCTTGAGCTCTCTAACGTCTCGCTCCTCTTTCACTTCCATCACGATATCCTCATCGTACGGCTCTTCTGCTCTCGGTGTTGGAAGATCTGCGGCTTCTTTTCCTGACCGAGATTGACCAGGAGACATCAGTGCGATCTCTTCCGCCTGAACTACAGGTTCTTCCTGATTAGAGTGTGGCTCAGGCCTGTCTTGCGGAATGTGTTCGGCTGACAGACATGCTAGTAACATAATCTCTTGAAGAGGGCTTGTTGCGCGAAGGTGAGGAGCACTAAGGTCCACTCGTCTCGCCTCAAGAAGTGATTTTTCTCGATTATATTTCGTTTCAGATTCCGCAAAATCATCTTCATCGAGGTCGAGATCGTCGTCTGAATCTTGCAACACCTCTGGAACAGATGATGCAATCGATGCAGAGGGTTGGATAGAATGAGGAGACGCATCCGCCATGAATACATCCGAGTGTCGCCTCATCTCGATAGAAGTAGGAGTTGGCGTTGGGGCTATGTGACGTTCTGCAGAAGCGGCTCGCCCCCGTGGTTTTTCTGACTCGGTAGATACCCGCGAAAGTGTGGGTGACTCTGATTTCGCATGATGCGTACGCTGTGATTGTGAAGCAGAGATGCTATTCTCAAGCCTCGGAGCTTTAGGAGCACTACCGAATGTTCGCTCACGGTCGTCGTATGGAAACTCTCTTTTACTTGGAATAGTGTTTCGGTTAGGTACAAGGCCAGGCCGTAACCATTGCATGCTTTTTGGACGTTCTCCCATGGGCGCTCTAGGAGCTGTAAAATTGGGTCTATCCAATGGTGGATACATCGGAGGCGGCCGAGGCGCCGCTGGTGCTCTGTCGGCTTTAGGGCCAGTTGGAATATTAGACGGCAAACTCTTAGGCGAAGTGTGGATCGAAGGAGCAGCACTGCCACCGCTATTTCGAGGTCCGAGAGCTGGGGGTATTGCACTTGGAGACGCATCTCTTGCAGCAAATGGCGGGTGTGGATTTCGAGGGAAGGATGGCGATACGGTTGCCCGAAGTACTGCTTGTGGAGCTAGAGGTGGTGCGCGCGGTTTTGGTGCTGGTCCTAAGGGAGGAGATTTTGCTAAAGCTGAAGAAATCAAAGGGGCCGATGGACCTAAGGGAGCCGAAAATGTTGAAGAGGGAGGAGGCACAAGAGTTTGCGCTTGCGGGTGCCTTGGCGCCGAATGCAGAGCTGGTGCCTTAGGTGCCGTTTTATCTGGTCCCGGAACATCAGCAGCTGCGGGAGGGTTTGTAGGAGGCGAAACAAATAGAGGTTGATTGGGAGGAGGCTCCATACGCGGAAGACTAGAACCTGTTGGTCTGTTGGATTGGTAGGACAAGTCTCCAAGAAGACGCTCAGACGATGGACGGTCAGGTATTCTGTCTGCCTTTGGTCCAGTGGGCGGAGCAGCTGGTAGAACTGCAGGTGTGCTTGCCTTTGGGGCCGTGGGGATAGTTGGTGTTATGTTGGTGGGTGTAACAGCAGATAGAGCAGATGCGACTGGAACTGGAGGAGCTGGAGGAGCCGGAGGAGCAGTCTGAGTTGGTTTTGTTGGCGGTGTAATGGTTGTGCTGGGTTTGCTTTCAAGCGTAGTATTCGGGTTTCTCCAAACATTAGATCCGCCAAATGCCGGAATGGAGGCAGGTGGAGATGAAGCGCGTGGAGCGTACCTTTCTCTCGACGCTTCTGCGCGGCTGGCTAGCAGAAGATCATCCTTGCCAGGATCTCGACGGGAATCCTTCGTACTGGAAGGGTCAATAGCGATGGAAGAGCGCCGTGGATAAGAATCAACTTGTGATCCTAACCGGTCCGCAGGGGATGCATGATGGGAAGAATGAGGTGTCGGTCCAGTGGGAGTTCCTGGAAGGTGTCGTAGATCTGAAGGGCCTGGACCACGGTGCGTGTCGAGTGTTCTCAACCCAGGTTTTGCAGCGCCCGCTGGCCCAATATAAGAATCATACTCTCTTGGAACAAACCTTCGATCATCTCGTTCTCTTCTGTCAAAATCCCGTTCATCCCGAGGGTCTCGCTCTCGACGTATCGGCGGAGAACGACTTCGTGGACGATACGAGCGATCTGGAATCCGGTCACGGATTTCATGATGCCGATCTCTTTCATCGCTGTGAAAGTTCCTACCGCGCCCTCCAAAATGACTGCCGCCTCGGCCCCGTCCAATACCGCTACCACGATACGACGAACCAACGCCAAGAGGAGGAGGGTCTGAAAACGTCGACCCCGCAGATGGAGGGCCGTCGCGAGAATTGCGACGTGCGCGGTTAACATCAAGATCGCGCGGTACAAAATCTCTTTGGTCGCGTGGATCCCTCGAATCTCGAATCGGCGATCGCCGTAAAGGACTAGGTCTTCTCTCCCTTCGCTCAAATTCTCGATCGCGGTGGTCCCGATCAGGTCGGTCGGCTCTCCAAGAATTGTGGGTGTTGAGCGAAGGAAGGGTTCCACTACTTAATGGCGGTGCCTCCCGCAAAGGGGTAGGCTCACCCCGACCTGGAAATCCTCTCCCTCGTCCTGAAGGAGTGTTTGCCAGCGGGGCTGGCGCTGGCCCACGCGGAGTATCAGCCAAAGACTTAGGACCTCGCGGGGTTTCTCTTGGCGGAAATGTGCCAGGCTCAGAATTTACTCTATTGCTCTCATTACCTCGCGGAGGGTACACACCACCAAAGTTGGATGGTCTTCGGTCCCGATATGGGGGCGATCTGTCGCGACCATATCGATTGTTGTTGTTATCAGGGTATCGAGAGGCGGACATGATAGTGTCTCTTGGTTCAAACTGAATGTAGATACCTCGTGGGCATTAGCGGCCGTCAGGTACAACTGGTAGGATCGTATGCCAGGAAGCTCGAGTGGCAGTATATTGATGGAATTGGAACACTATTCAGAACCGTGGGCCTCAAATAGTGATCACTTAGCTGTCGCGTCAAGACTGAAAGCCGTCAATCCCGTGCCTGAAAAGATTCGCTGTAGTTGCACGCAGGGACAATGCGCAGATGAAGTCGATATAACCGCAACAGAAAGCGCAATGATATCAAAGGCCGTGTGTTGATTGGTTGCTAGTGCCAGTTCCCTCCCCTAGGGCGGGTCGCGGTCGCGTGGTGGTTGATGTCGATATTGATGATGATTTGGCGTTGGTGTTTTGAGGTGCACTGACCCAAGCTTAATGGGCACTAGTGGCTAGCGTGGGATAAAGCCCGTGCGGTCTGGGTGAGCCGGGGTTCTTCGCGATGTGGAACTTGCGCAGGCAGGCTCGGCAGCAGGACTGAGATTCGATCTGGGGCTGTTCCTTTCACGCACAACACTCGTCTGACGTCGACAACCACGCCAGAATATTGCAGAAGGCCGCGGAGAAGTCTATCAGACTGCTAGTATCGGTTAAAGTACGCGCTCTTGTTGCGGAAGGCGATCCGAGGCCTGCAAAGACGTGGCGTTTCGTTCTTTCGATGGAGAAGATCCTGGCGATGCGAAATGGTGTTCTGTTGGATGGAAAATCGGTTGCAAAGGCGACAACTCAACCGGGCTGTGAACTGAAGCACACCGATGGCATTGTGTGTCCGGCAAGGAGAGTGAGCGTGTGTGTGATGGCAAGGAGTTGGAACGACACGAGAACGAGTCGCCCAAGGCGGGTCTACGCAAGGTCCTCTTTTGTCATGAGCCGACCTTCCAGCAACGGCCCCTTGTTCCACGTAAGCGGTTAGAAGCTTCCGTGGACGGGCACTAGAAAGCCGCTCATTGGACGCTCAATTGAAGATTGGCACTCGATACGGGTCTTATGTAGTCACCCGCGTTGAAACCATCTCCAAGGCTGTGTGTCAGATTTCGCCGCGTCCAGCCTCAGCCCCACACTCCGCAGGACAGGAGACATTGCCCACGAACGCCCCAGGCTTCCATCATAGCTTCCTATTGCACAACCGCCCAACGCGTCTCGTGACAACCGCCCGACCTGCTGAGTTTGTTGTTGGAAATGCTGCGTGTAGCGGCCGGTGACGTCTGGCCCAGAGAGAGGACGGAAGGAGCGCTCGCACTGATCGGCGCCTGGGACTAGCAGGGATGCAGGTGGGGCGCTTCCTCAAAAACCTTCAACATGCACGAAAGACGCGGCTAGCGAGCACAAAACGTTGTACAGATCTGTTTTCACTCCCAAAAACCAACACCAGCTCGCATCGACACCACGCCGTGCATTCTGCATCATGTCAACTGCCGATCAGAACTCGGCGCCGTCCGACGCCACTGACGCGGTGCTGAAGCCTTCCGATCCCGTGCCTGAGGGGTCAAAAGAAGTGCAAGGCATCGACTTCAACCTGTATGCCAAGCGCAGCATCACGGTGGAGGAACTTGTAGGCGGGTATGCCAACATGGGCTTCCAAGCAACATCAGTTGGAGAGGCAGTGAGGATCATCAACGACATGGTGAGCTTCTCTCGTAAATTAAATCGTGGCGCGAGCGTTGAGTGCGCAGACAGTCCCGATCGAAACGCGTCCTTCTACGCGAAACGATCTAGCCGAAAGCAGCGACGCAAAACCACTCACTTATGCTAACGGGTGACAGCGCGCATGGAGAGATCCTGAAACGGGTTCTGGAACTACCATATTTCTGGGATATACTTCGAATCTGATATCCTCTGGTCTGCGGGAGACGCTGCGATATCTGGTTCAACACAAACACGTCTCGGCCATCGTCACGACTGCTGGTGGAGTTGAGGAGGACTTCATCAAATGTCTCGCGCCAACCTATTTGGGTTCTTTCTCAACGCCTGGTGCTGGACTGCGTGCCAAGGGGATGAATCGAATTGGCAACCTTGTGGTACCGAACAGCAACTACTGCGACTTTGAGGATTGGGTCGTACCTATTCTCGACACGATGCTCGAAGAGCAAGAAGCTAGTAAGAAGACGGATGAGCCACTCCACTGGACCCCAAGCAAGGTCATCCATCGCCTTGGCAAGGAGATCAATGACGAACGATCCGTGTACTACTGGGCGTGGAAGCACGACATTCCAGTGTTCTGCCCTGCTCTAACGGACGGAAGTCTTGGTGATATGCTATACTTTCATACATTCAAGTCGTCACCGGAGCAATTGCGGGTGGATATTGTGGAAGATATCCGTAAGATTAATACAATTGCAGTACGAGCGAAGCGGACTGGAATGATCGTTTTGGGAGGAGGAGTCGTCAAACACCATATTGCTAATGCAAATCTGATGCGCAACGGAGCCGATAGTGCTGTGTACATCAACACAGGACAAGAATTCGACGGGAGCGACGCAGGAGCGCGGCCAGACGAGGCAGTCAGCTGGGGAAAGATCAAACTTGATGGCGATAGTGTCAAGGTGTATGCAGAGGCCACTGTAGTATTTCCGCTCATTGTAGCCGCGACGTTTGCAAAAGTCCCGCAGGCGGAGAGGTGACGAAATCAACGCTAGTTGTGCCACTGCCAACGGTTGACGGTTTTACGTGTGCACGTTCGAGAGACTTTGTCTACTCAATCCAGTCTGCGAGATTGGCTCAAGGAGGCTGGGCAGAGGCAACAATTGCTTTTTGAGTTATCTCGAAATCCGCTGTCCTACTTGTTTGATGGCAGCACGCGTGACGTGGAGCGTTAAGGGACGTTGTTAGAGGCGGGATTGATGCAGGGATATACCCACTTGCCGCATTAGTGTCGACGTAGCGCATTTCAGCCTATCGATAGACAAGGAGTCCAGCTGGCGATGACATCGTTGGCCATCGGTGGTGTGGCAGCCTGGCGCAATGAGTCAAAACAACAGCAAGTGGATTTAGTCAAAGGCTGTGAAAGGGCTGGTGCTGATGAGGAGGGCGCAATGCGCTGAAGATGCCCAGCCCCATGCACCATTGGGGATAGCTCTGCTGCGGGGATGAAGTCTAGCTTGCCGCCTCATTCATCGAGCCGCCAACCCGGTAGGCGACAACCTCATGAGCTCAAGCCTTAAATAAGCCACGCCCGTGAACAGACTCACTCCCTTCCCCTCCATCTTGACTGTTTGACTTCGTACCCTGTTTGAACGTGCTCCATATCTATTGTGACTGCATCATAGATATAGCTACTTCGCTAGAAGCTCAACGGCAACAGAGATTCCGCGATAACAGCAGCTGTCCGGCCTGCAACCTCCTGCATACCCTCCCTCACTAATTGGGCTGTTTGTCCCTTTGCTTGTCGCTGCTCTGCCGACCATCGTCCTGCGCCTTTACTCAGCCACCTCTTTCACCTTCACATGCGCGCTCTTTCCAACGCTCAGCCATGAGTGTCAGCGTCGAGCAACCGCTGCTTTTTAGCCAGCAACCCTCGCCACCTTCATTCTCAAGCCCTCCACATTCGCCAACTCACCTACAGCATGCGCATGCGCACGCACAGCCTCTCCCGTCGCTTCCACCAGCCGACATGGACAGAGCTACCTCTACAGCTGCACTGGCACATGCTGGGCAATCACACGACCGGGGCGATGCAGATATGCAAGATGGAGAAGTCTTAGCAAATGAGGATATGGTGTTAAACGACAACCATGCTCGTAGTCCTGACACAAGCAACAGCATTGCTGTGCAAGTTGCACCCATAGATGAGGACGCCATGGATACAGCACCAGACACGGACCAGGAGCTGGTGCTACCAAATAGCCCGCCTAATGTCCCTCTCGATATATCTGCTTCTATACCAGCTCCAGCAGTGCTTGATGGAAGTGCTCAGAACGAGCCAGGCAACAACGATCAAGCTCCCCCAGAACCTCTCCCACAGGACGCAGTAAGCCACAAACATCCTCATATCGCGTCGCAGGTACTGGTTGCTAATTACAAATGGTCGCAGACACAAGCACAGGCACAAGATTCTACACCAGTAGATATTCCTCCTCCGGCCGACCCAAGCTTGCAGCCTCCACCTCCACCACCGCCTATCGAGCCTGTGCGCTCCGACTCCGACTCATCTGACGACGAAGACGACGGTCTTCAACCGTGGCATCCAATACACGAGGACAAGTCTTCACCAGATGAGGATGAGCTGAAGGAAATTGAGGCGTTGTCGGAACACAGTGCTCTTGACCATGAGTATTGGGAGAGCAAGGCGTTTCTGCCCTTAGAAGAGCCAGAGTACACCGCTGGCGAAATTGGACGCATTGAATGGACAATCGAAGCCTACAACGGAACACGCGAAAAGCCCAATCGAGAGATCGTGATGAAGTCAGAGCCAGTGACCATCGGTGGGCACCAGTGGCAGATCAAATTCTATCCCAAGGGAAACGATTCCGACTATCTTAGTGTTTACTTGGAATGTCTTAGCGTTAAAGACAAGTCTCCGGTCAGGGATATCAAGAAAGATGTTGAGGATGATGGGAAAGCTCCTGAAGAGACTTCTCAGAAAGATTCCAACAAACACGATGAGAAGGTCATCAATGAACATCTGACAAAAGATGTAGCATCGTCAACTACTCCAACTGATTTCCAGCACACACCATTACCGCTTCTAGACTCTAAAACAATGCCGAAGCGAAACTGCGTAGCTGCCCAAGTATCGGTGGTCATGTACAATCCTATCGAGCCCCGTGTCAACTACACAAGAACAGCGCTGCATCGGTTCTGCAATGGATCGCCCGATTGGGGGTGGACAAGGTTTCATGGGCCATACTACGACATCCCTCATCGTATGAGAGGTCAGCGGCAAGCCCTTCTGCGCGACGACAAAATTGCCTTTACTGGCTACATCAGAATCGTCAACGACAAAACAAACTGCCTATGGGAACATCACAGCCGAGACAATCCATGGGACAGTTTTGCAATGACAGGACTGCAATCTCTCATGCTAGGAGAAGATGCTAGCGCACCTGGTGGGAACATGATATCTGCTGTCGTATCGTGGATGCTATTTAAGCCGTTTCGAGATATGCTATACAGCATCAAAGCACCCAATCCTGAGGCTGAGCCCTTCACCCGTCCAAAACCTCTTCTCAGTGCCTTGCAGAAAGTTCTCTACATGCTTCGAACGCAAGTGGACCCTGGTGCTGGTGCAGTCACTCTGGACGATGTCCTGTATGCATTGGAATGGTATGGTATTTACGGTCGCTTGGATAAGCTGGATGTAGTCGAGGTTTGGGAAGTTTTGAGAGCCAGGCTGGAACAGGAGTTACACAACACACCCCAAGCTACCATTTTCGAAGCTCTTTGTGGAACAAAGCGAGACTACTCGTCCGGAATTCCCACGTACCGAGTACCTGTTGTTGGTGTTGGAAGTATGCAACAAGCCATTAACATGTCACCGGACTTTCTTGCTCCAGGACAAACCATTCCTCAGCTACTGAGTATTGAGCTGGACCGCCAGTTTTTTGATGTGAAAACTCGATCGTATGTCAAGGTAATGAACAAGGTTACCTTAGACGATCACATCACAGTATGTGGCGTTCAGTACACTCTGTACGGGTTCGTGGTCCACAAGCAGACACTTCAGTCATACGTCTACCAACCGATTCTAAGACCCCAAGGCCCTGGAACGAAGTGGTATAGTTATTCTGACAGCAAAGATGAGAACCAGGTTAAATGCTTGGCAAAAAGGCAAGCTGTTGACGCCCACGAAGGCACGGCTGCTACAGAGCGAGTCATTGGTAACGAGCCAGTAGCATATATCGCCATGTACGTGTGCGATGACATGACAGAACCTGCTTTTCACCCAGACGTAAATTCAGAACCATGGGATGTACCTGAGTGGATACGGAAAGAGGTGGAAAAGGCAAAGGCGGTCAACACTCCGCCTCCATTAACTCCAATGCCGCCGATGCCCCCGCCACCGAGCGATGAACTAGTATCCCAGGCTAACAAAGTCGACTCATCCAGAAAGACTGGAGATGATGAGCCAACGGAGCTGCACAGCTATCAAGTGATTGACTCGCGGGTGTTCGTCGAGCACGAGGGCCCTGGTTTCTTCAATGCATACGACTCAAAATGGCAAGCAAATACTACAGGGCTTATCAGTGCTGTACAATTGAAAAACAGCGATGGCTGTGAAGAGATTCGTGAAAAACTCGCAGCCGTACTGAAAGATATAAAGGATCCACGGCAAGTTAAATTCTGGTTCCTAGACCCTAATGAAGGGTCCTTAGGCAGACCTAACCTCATAGGAACGGGCAAGATTGAGTTCTCAAGTGGCAGTTGTGACCGCCACAACACTGAAAAAGAATGGAATCTACAGTCGTCTCCTAATACCTACCGTCGTATTTGGGTGCACATCATCGAAGTCGACAAAATTCCCGAACTGCCAAAGGAAGAAGAGAAAAGTCCGGAAAGCATCGAAGGCCATCAGGATTTAACATCATCAAGTCACGCCCAAGCTGACGCAAACGCCCCCGAACCTGGCACAGTTGTGCCCCTATCAGAACCTCCAATGCAAGCTGAAGATACGCCGATGAGTGAGCCTGATGAGCCGGAATTGGCGCAGCCTGAACAGCAAGCGTCCGAAATCGCAGCTCCTGGTCTAGTAGACAATACCGAAAACCTTGATACGGCTATGGTTGAGGTTGAATCAGCTTCTGTACCTGACCCTCCAACTGTCGATGTAGTTGTTCCAGCATTCGGTGATACCGAGATGAGTGGTACGCAAGAAAGCCTCTCACCTCTGCCTCCGCCCCCTCCGCCACCACCTGTCAATCATCCAATTGAGCCCACACAACTACCTCCACCCCCACCAGAGCGCATCCCTTCGCCTGCACCTCCAGCAGACGAGATCTACTTCTTCTTGAAGTTTTTCGACCCAGAGAAGCAGACTCTCGAATCACGTGGATCGCACCTCATTCTCAAATCTGCGAGAGTAGATGAAACAGTTGCCAAACTCTTTGGTCTACCTCTGGAAGACAAAAAGAAGCTTGAAATGTGGGAAGAGGAGGGACTCGGCACTACACGGTTGATCAAGCATCGGCGGACATTTGCACAAGTGGACCTTCACAACAGCGCCATCGTCATTATAGCATTGCCACAAACACCCGACCAGCGCAGTACTATAGCTACTCGTGCGGCTTTTTCTGACATACAGCCGTTCCTTGCGTCTCGCGCCTTCGCTCGTAACTTCCCTTGGAAAATGAATGGGCACTTCACATACAATTACTTCTCTTCGCAGTACTACAAGGGTGAAATCAAAAACGGTCATCGTCATGGCCACGGGTATCGCGTCTATCACAGTGGCGCTACCTACGAAGGTACATTCCGCCTCGGCCAACACCACGGCCACGGTCTATACACTTTCCAGAATGGAGATACGTATGACGGAGACTGGGTGGACAACCAACAACACGGTTCAGGTACATTTGTTGAAGCGGCCACAGGCAATACATATGTTGGTGGCTGGAAGAACGACAAGAAATTTGGCGAGGGCGTTACGCATTGGAAGAATGCTCAAGAAGCTGAGAGGCTTTGCCGGATCTGTTGGGAGGATGCGGCAGATGCAGCGTTTTATGATTGCGGGCATGTGGTCGCTTGTCTCCAATGCGCCAGGGAGGTGCAGAACTGTCCCGTATGCAGGAAGAGAGTGTTGAGCGCCATGAAGCTATACTATGTGGCATAAAAACTCACTCATCGTCAGGGAGATGAATACGAAGAGATGGTGTTTGGTTGAGTTTGGCATCCGTGTCAATTTCTTGGTTGGCATGCGGGGATAGGCTGCTTTGAATTCACGGGTTGCCTTGCGCGTTTCTGCGGCATGTCTTTCAGGAGACTACTATTCCGACTGGTATGGGCGTTCTCTCTCCTACCGTCTTCTTAGCGCGGTGCTTATGGCGTCTCTTCTTTTTTTTTATGATTATGCTACTTCCGTTCTTTTCAGAACGTATCCTCCCCATTGCTGATTCGCAGGGATACTTTTTTTCAACGGCTACCTTTTCCCAAGGTTACATAAATAGATATCAATAAAATGAAAAATTCTTTGCTTGCCATACCGCTCGCCGTCTTGTGCGCGCCGGTCCGTTTCGGCCCTCCTACCTCCCCTGCTGCCCCAGCAAAAGCGCCGTGATAGCATCCACACATGCATAGAACATGTGCCCCACCTCTGGCTGCGCCAAATATGCCGACGTCTTTTCCTTGATAGCATCCTCACACGACCATTCCTCCAGCGACACATCCTCCAGCCCGGGCACATTGAATCTGAAATACTTCATCCACCCCCTCTCCATCAACGCCTGGTGATCCACCTCGAACTTTTCGCCCCACCCCCTCGCCTCTGCATTCCTGTCTTCGACACTATTCGCCAGCTCAGTTAATTCGTTGTTTCGATTGAGTCCGATGCCCGTCCCAACGGAAACAATGACCATCATGTCGTTGGTGTAGCGGTACAGTTTTCTGCATTCGTAGAGGATGTCGCGGACGGGGTTGTTCTTCGCAGTGCCGTGGTCAACGAGCCCCGGCGCGATGACCATGCGCTGGTTGGCGCCAGGCTGGGGCATCAGGTACCGGGGTGCTACGCATGTGGCTAGCAGGGCTTGCCAGATGGTCATGTTGGCGTCGATTTCGGGACCCGTGATACGTCGGGTTTGGTAGGAGCGCATGAGGGCGGCTTTGTTGGTGCCGATTTCAATGTGAGTTGTTGCGACGAAACTGGGTTGCGGGCCGGCAGTTAGTTTCGGTGGTGGGGCGATGCTGGGAGGCGGGGGTGAGGGAGGGCTTACACGTCGCCGAGGTTGTCGCGGCCGTCGAAGAGGCGCTCGTCTTCGTGGCCGATTTCTTGTTTCACAACGGCTTTGATTGCTTGCTCGAGGGCTGCTGCGTTGGCGTTTGGCGCATTGGCGCGGGGGTCGAGGGAGATAAAGAAGTCTCGTTTGTTCAGGAAGACTTGTTTGGCGATTTTTTTGTATGCTTCTCGTGCTTGGTGTGCTTGCATTCGCAATCGACCAAGCATGATTGCTATAACCCCCCCGAGAGAGCTTCCTCCCATCAAGTCGAAAATTTGACAGGGATTGATGTGCTGGCCGATTTTCACACAAACAGCGTTTACGAGAGACTCAACTACTAAGAGAGTAGAGAGTCCACGAACTCCATCTCCGTCTAGCGAGAGAAGAATTTTGGTTTCTCGATATTGTGAGGTTACTAGTCCTGGGGAAATTGGTGGATGATATGGAACAGGCGGATGAGGCTGAATATGTGGGTAATTTTGATGCCCAGAATATTTATTTAGGTTAAGGGTTCCATCTGGAGCTATGTGAGGAAGTGCTACAGTCGCTGATTGATTAGAAGGATCGATTGTTGGTAAGGTCTGAGGCCCGTATGGGGAAGTGTAGGAGGATGTGCGAGTTGGCGTTGGACGTGGACCATCACCAGGTGGGGATGCTGAAACCAAAAATCGTGAAGACGACGCATGACTAGGAACGGGTGAGGGAGATGGGATGTCCGTTCCTGTCGACGAATTTGAACGCCCAACAGTCCGCTGGGGTGGTGTATGCAGTTCTCTGTATACATCTGACGGTGGCGAAGGCTGAAATGGAACTGTGATTTCAACTGGCCATTGCCTGTATTCTACGCGTAAATGAGGAAATAAACGCGTCTCAGCATCTCCCGCAATGCGCCTGATCTCCGGGTCGTGTGCCCTTCTGAGCAAAGTCAGTCACCAACGAACAATGGACATGCTCAGATAAAGCGCAACATACTCCTTCACCCAGCCAATGTCCCAGGACTCCCACTTCCCCGATAAGAGAAACTGAATCGTCGCCGGATATCGATGATCGTAGAAGTAGTGCGTACCCTCAATGGGCGAGTAGCGAACCTGACCGAGGTCCACTTGAGCGAACGACATGCCGCTCGATGGCTGAGAGGGCCTTGGACAATCACGTCGCGTTCAAGCCGTGGGTGAAAATGCCAGGCGACCAGCATCCTGGTGGAGGAGGACGGTGAGGACGGTCACCGTCATGCTCACCTAGTCATTGACTAGACAGAACGTTACAAGCAAGGCTTGGACAAGAGCCAATCGCGGTGCGCTTGCCGGTCCGCTCGACAAGGTTGTTTGCAGCGTCAGGTCGTTTAAAAAGATCCCGTCAATAGCGTCTCCTCGGCGCTGCGGCCACATATGACTACGGCATAGCTCTTTAGTCGCGTCTTGCGATTCCTCTCCACAATCTTGTGTCGTATAAGGTTTGCTTTGGTGCAGTTGTGAAGGACGTGGAAAAAATAAGACATGCTTACTTTTCCACGTTAACGAGGCTATAGTCCCATATACCAGCCAAAGCTGATCAAAAGCAATGTCTCATACACCCGCAAGTGGTGGCATTAACCGCCGCTCAAGCCATGAATCGAACCATGCAACTGTACCCTGCCTCATATATTCACCGAAGAGCTTGTATGCCTACCTGCGTAACGCGAGAATCCGCCCACATTCCGACAACGGGGGAAAAAGAAAAAATTAAAGTTCCCCAAGATGGCCGTTGAATAGAATGGACCCAGCATCCAAAAGCTTCACAGGCTACTATGAGATGATCTGGCGGTGACCGTTCATCAAGTCAGTCGACACTTGCTTGACTCTCGGTTCCAGCAGCCGGCTCGGGCCGCTGCTAGAATCGGCTAGCTCCAGCTGTCGTCATGAACCAAACTTTTAGATCAACGGCGTAAAGGCTTGGAAACCGTTGCAAATCATCATCTGGATGAGCAGACAATGGTAGTGCAGAGTCGTCCTTCAAAGTTTACCAGCTACGTGCAGCTAACTTCAGGGCACGTCCTTGCCACCTGGCAGGTGCCCTGCAGGTGTGCATAGAATCGCTATCATAAACGAGTCGTCGCGGAACTGTTTCGGCGAATTTTCCTGCAGGAAGATGTCGTGCACGGGGTCTAGGTGATGCTATCTCATACTGAACTTCCTTTTTGCAAAGTTCCCAAAATGCCAAAGTGTGAGATGTGGCTTCTAGATCTCAAGTCGATCAGACATCGCCAAGGAACATTGATTGATTCACCGTAACTCTCTCGTTTCTCGGATTGGGTGCTTGAATAGTATGAATGCGTAAGCTACATGCAAATTACTCTAAATCCGGCGTAATATCTCTATAGCCTATCCTAAGTGCGTGTTAAATGCGGATCGCATGACTATACGAACGTTATTTCTGATTAGGGAAATGCTGAGAATCAGGTGCGAGAACAATGTTTAACCTTTAGATTTTCTTAAATCCGGAACCCCAATCTTCCGTCCGTATCTTCGTTTTCTCATCGCCTTTCAAGATTAACAGCATTGTCCTTGGAATTTATATAACCAGGCGAGTAAATTTACTCTGCTTTCACATCGACAGTAAACCTACTATGGTCAAATAATTCATGTATACTGAGCAGTTTATTACGTGCAAAGATGAGCGTGCACAGGAGTTCCAGGTATGAAGACTGTTTGTCAAGACGCTGCAATCTCAGTAAAAAATTCAGTACATGATTAAGCTGAGCAGGTCAGTAAAGTCGGTAGTGCACTGACTACAGAAGTTCATGATGTGGCATGAGCGCTGTACGGGAGGCTCAACTTTGGGGGGAATTCCGGTGGAGCCGGAGAAAAGTTGTGTCCAGGTTGAAGAGTAAATATGGATTCGCGAAAATTTGAACAGGGTGAGAAAGAAAAGTAGACAATATTTAGGAGGGTGCACAACGTGAAGAGAGGGTTTGACATGGTCAAACGGACTTGGTTGCTTGAGACATTATGTTTTGTGGCATACTTTTTACATGTGAATGCCAGTTTTTGGTCGTCATAAGCGCTATTGTAGTAACGAAAGGCCGTTCAAATTTGACAGGATAAGCTTTTCGACTGTTGGTAGTGGACAGAGATCTTGGCTCTTGATATTGGTTGTACGCAATTCCTGATAGAATTGTATGGATTCGCACTGCTGACTTGTGCGAAACAAGAATCCGCCACGGTGTTTTCCCAAAATCGTGATATTCCATTGAGCTTTTTCAGCCGCCAATTGTACTAATACAGTGTGTTCTCCGCGAGTTGCCAGCTATAATAGAGGAGATGCACCCAAAGCTTAGCGGTCGATGTTCAGAACATCCTGCCGCCCATTTGATCCAATATCATCCCAGAAAACCGGTACGCCTTCTTAACGTGGTATTTTACATGAATTTGGATTTGCTTGCGGAAGCAATCGAGTGAGGTAGCCGTCTCGTTTACGCAAGCGGGGAGAACAGCCTGTTTATGTAAGCTGGTTGGTCATATAACCATCAATGTATACACTGTGCGCATAATTCCAAGCTCTTTCCAAATTCGCAAAATCAATCGCCAGAGCATTTATGCCTGATTGAGAGTATGACGTCTTTTCCTTGGACAGACCAGCGCCTCTACAAGGCCGCATAGACAGAGGGGTTCTCACCGGATGAGGGAGGGCTTTGGCTGGCTTTGCGAGTAACCAAGGTACAGAATCAGAGGGAGGTAGCCGTAGTGGATGGCAACGCGGGAGACGTCAATGATGCGCGCGATGCGCTCCTGGGACAGTGTCAGGCATTGCAGTGGGAGTGCACTGGCATAGACGATGACGTACCTTGGACTCTTCTGACAGCTGGAACATGGCGAATGTGTGGGTTGGGGAGCTAGAAGTGCCTGCAGGAGAGTCTCTGTGCGGGGGCGGGCAGTGATGGTCGGCGTGGTGGAGGGCGCTGTCAACGAGCAAATCCTCAAAGTTGATGGCGTCACGTGTTAGCGCAACATCCAAGCTCCAAAACTTCCCAAGGTCAAGCAGCGCTGCTGTCCGCGACGCACCAACGACAGAGTATCGCGCCCGTGGCCAGAAACCAAGAAAGACCCACCGTGCCCAATATACTGCGCTGCAGGTCACGTTAGAAGTCATTCGCCATGTCGGCTCCAAGCGCGCGTCACTGGTGGGTTCACGTTCACGTTCACGTTCACGTCCATGTCGAGTGATGGGCAGATGCTAATGCGCTTGCCCCAGGGAGCAGAACAAGGAAGCCACCGTCTACGTCGGCAACCTCCATGAGCGCATCACACCGCGGCTGCTCCACGAGCTGATGCTCAACGCCGGCCGTGTACGCAACGTCAACATGCCCGTCGACCGCGTCAACGGACAGCACCAAGGCTTCGGCTTCGTCGAGTTCCACACCGAGGCCGAGGCCGACTATGCGCCCAAGATCATGAACAACGTCGCCCTGCACGGCAATCGCATACGCGTGAACAAGGCGTCTGCGGACAAGCAGAAGAATGTCGAGATTGGCGCTGAGTTGTTCATTGGCAACCTGGACGGCATGGTGGACGAGAAGACGCTCTACGACACGTTTGGCCAGTTTGGGCCTCTTATCAACGCGCCAAAGGTTGCGCGCGACGACAACGGGCTGTCAAAGGGCTACGGCTTCATATCCTTTGGCGACTTTGAATCCTCCGACGCCGCCATTGCCAGCATGCACGGCCAGTACATGATGAACAAGCAGATATCTGTCCAGTACGCATACAAGAAGGACGGCAAGGGCGAGCGCCACGGAGACGAAGCAGAGCGCATGCTCGCGAAGCAGGCCAAGGCTCACGGCGTTGCGCCAGCTGTTCAGCCACTACCCGCCCATCTGTTCCAGCTTCCCGCTGCTCTCCCTTCCAACGGTCCTCAGGGCATGATGGGAGATAGTCGCGGCGTACCTGGTGCGCCGAGTGGGCCCTCTGGTTTCGGGCCTCCCAACGGAAACTACGGCCCTCCCAACGGGAATTATGGTCCTCCACCTGGAGCTGCCGGATTTGGTCGTGGACCACCCACTGGTCCTCCGTCCCTGTCTGTAGCACCGCCTGCCTCTGGCCTGCCAGCCCGACCACCAAGCGGCATTTATCCCCCGCCTGGGTTTGGCGGCGCGCCAAATGGTCCGCCAGGATTTGGATACCCACCTGCACCAGGCTTCGGGCCACCAGGTTTCGCTCCCCCGAGGTAGATTTGAAGTTGCGTAGTTTGGAGATATACCAGTGGCGAGTCACGGGTGCGCTGCACATGTTGGCCAGATGGGACACTTTAATCATAATTAAGACTTGGTTTAGTCAAGAGAAGGGAACACCTCACCAACAAAAATGCACATCAGCAGAGATCAGGAGGCTCAAGTCACACTTGCAAGCGATCGGCAGACGAGTGAGATCAATACAGACTTGCACGCACGAAAACGCCCGGTGCATGTTAGAACACCGAATAGCATGACGCATGAAATGTAGGGAAAGTGGAAACACAATGATTAGTAGTGGAGGGCAGCCAAGTAGGAACTGCCCAAGTCGAGTCGAAAGAAGAGAGAAGAATCGACAAAGGAAAGCTGAAGAATGCAAAGAACATGAAAGCTCCCAACTCGTCGTGGCGCAAATATGACACCATCTCCTCCGCATGCATAGCACATTCCAAACAGAAGAAAAAATGCCCGCTTTCCAAACACAATGAAAAATCCCTGGTAGATCCTATCCCATCCCATCCCATCCCATCTCATTCCTTCCGACCCCGTAACAAAAGAAACAAGAACACAAGAAACCCCACAGACTAACACATCTAAAACTTAATCCTCCTATCTCTGACAGCCGTTCCTCATGAAAAGCTGACAAACTTGGGGTCCCTCGGAATCCCATCTGCGCCAATTCCATTCCTCCTGAACCGGTCCTGCATGTACAGTCGTCGTGCCTCATCAAACGTGACACTCTGGCGCTTCATAATGCGCAGGACGTCCTTTTTGGCTGCGTCGTCGAGCCCCTGGCGGGAGTCGCCCGACTCGACGTTCCCACTGAGGTCAAATGTCGATGAGTGCAGCCCGGATTCAATGTCGTCGCGAAACGAGGAAGGAAGTCGTGTGTAGAGGGGTTCCGGCATGTGGGATAGGAGAGGGAGCCAGAGGTGGCGGGTTAGGTACAGGGCTGGTAGGGAGGTGTTAGTTTGAAATAAGGGGAGGGTATGGGAAAGAAAGGGGAAAGAGAGAGAGAGAAAGAGAGAGAGAGAAAGAGAAAGAGAGATGTACTGATTTAGATGGAGATGTGGAGTGGTAGGTTGGAGTTTAGACTTGTGGTATGAACAATGACGAGGTGTGATTATAAAGTAGGAAATTTTGTAGTAGGAAATTTGAGAGGAAAGGTACGAAATTCAAAAAGTTGCAAAAAGGCGTGCGTTGAAGTTGGTGCAAGTGGTGGGAATCAAGTATGCGCCAGCAACCACAATGCAGCATAGGAACATGCAGTCTGGGGAAAAGGAAGAAAAGAGGGGGGAGTCTTACCAGTTGCAAGCGCAAGGATGCAAAAGGATACTGAATATAGAATGTACCCCATTTTAGCGGTGATGTTTGAAACTTCCTGGGTTTCCTGGCTGGCTAGAGAGAGGCCTGACAGGCGCGGAGGGCTGCGGGAGGGCGCGTAGCAAAGGTGCCGGTTATCCAGGGGGGCTGACCAAGGTTGAAAGAGAGAAGACAAAAGAAATTATCAAGGCGATATGGAAGTGAGAAGCTGCAAAGGCAGCGCGTCTCAGAAAAGGTCTACTCGAGGCTGGTGGGGTGGTACGCCTGCGATGTTAGATGTTCTGGGAGGGAGGACGGCACCAGCGTGTGGCACTCTATCACAGGCAGGCGCGCGTTCATGCAATCATGCGCTGCGCCACGCCACTACGCCAGCTGCCAGCTGCTAGCTCCCTGGCTGCACGTGATATGGGTGAGTCAGCAACTGAGACGACGGGGTGTGCGACTGCCAGACGCCGACCGCGCTAGCTGCATCAGGCAATATAGACGAATATTGAGCTTCCAACACACGTCGAGGGAACTTTGAACGACCAGCACCGACAAGTTATCCTCGACCTCATAACGACAAAATGGCGACCACTATCTCTCACGACCTGGCTTGGGAAGTCACCAGTGAGTCCGCGCAATCTGGGCTGGGCACGATGGAAGGATTGGACTGATGATGGTGTGTAGAGGGACACAGCGCTACGCTTGTCAAGAGGGCGAACGGTGTGCAGTTCTCGCGCGATCCTTTTAACCTGAGGAACGTCTACAGCCGCAAGGTACGAACTCTCTTGCAAATACTGGCCGCAATTCGCTAACTGCAGCAGAACGAGGGTCAGATCGCCGACAAGGTACGCCCGCCTCGAACCCGCGAATGCGACAAACGCGCAACTCTCTGCAGAAAGACTTGGTATTGATCTCGAAATAGGCCATTGGCATCCTCCCCGCAAAGGATGGCGGTGTAACTCTTCTCACCAAGAAGTCCGACAAGCACCACCAGCCTGCTGCCTCCATCCAGTCCACCACCTTCGGCCCCAGCCGATCGACCCGCAAGTACGTGCCGCCACACACACGCCCATTCTCGTCCACCAGCGCAGAAACATGATTTGCATCAGAGTGTCGTGCTGACACTACACAGGACCTACTCCGCCATTGTCAACTCGACCACCAAGCGCGGATACCGCGCCGACCTCCGCCAGGATGCCGTTGCCCGTGCCTCTGCCATCCGCAAGAGCCAGAAGCCCGTCAAGGCCGACAAGGTCGCAAAGCTGAGGGGAGCCAAGGCCAAGGCCGCTGAGGAGAAGGCATAAATTGGTCGTATGTGTGTGTGACGGGTCGGAGTTTATGCTTCATTCGGGTTCGATACGCTCATGAACGGAATGAGAGGGCTGGGCATGGAGCCGTGAGCAAAAGCTAGGTCTTCCAATAGCGAAAAGACTGGGCTGAAATGATATTGCTTCGAAACCCACATGTTCGCCATCTTGAGCTGAAATGTCTGCTTGGAGTATGAGTATAGTGCTGGAGGACAAGTAGGAGAGAAGCACCCAGATACCAGACAATCAAGCAGACGCAGCAAGCGAAGTGACATCAATTTTACTCCGGATATCGACAAACCGTTGTCTTCTGACCATGACTTGTTTCATTTGGCTGAGTCCTGACATGATGAACCCAAAGTGAAGGACTCCTACTGCTAACGAGTTCAAGACCTGACTTGCCGTCACATCTTATTGCTTGAGAAATGGTGAAAGCGTGTTAATGCTCATATCTCGACGTAATCACTCCTACATGAGTCGGCCATTCCAACTCAGACGAATCTGTCTAGTCTAAACAACCTTCTCTCTACGGACACTCAACTAACGGCCATCCACTAGCCATAGAGGATCGAGACACCACTTGTATTCGGTGAATTCAATGGGACACAATCACATCTCAAGACTGGGGGATATTATACTGATATCGACACCTCACTCTGTCTCGAGCTTTGGCCAATTGAAACATAAATCGAGTCTACTCACTTGGTAATTTCAATGAAGGAGTGGTCGTCTGTCAGGCCCTTGTACACTCTTTGTGTTTTACATGTCCATATCTGTGTCAATGGTGGGAGCCGAGGAATATGGTTGCCAACTCATCATCGTTATCGTCATCTTCCTCCCCGAGAAGGAGTGCATGTCGCCATGCTGGACGAGTATATTATAAATCGAGCTCATTAATCGGTCTTGGTTTTTCGTGGGGGAGAAGTCATTCCATTCGGGTTGCCGAGTCGATGAGCGGGGTGGAGGGAGGTTGGGGAATATTGTGATTGGAAATCGTGTGGGCTGGGTTAGGGTTTTCCTGCAAGTTCGGGGCATTATCGTATTTTGTCGCATTATGCCTCGGATTTAAGGCGCCGAAATTCCACGGTATCTGCTTATGCGACGCTGATAGTGCGGCTATATGGTCGAGACAAGCAATGTTGCACGGGCTGGGCAGAAGCGGCAAGTGGCTCCCTAGCGCCACTTTGAGCTACCGTTACGTCAAAGGAAGTATGGCATGGTGATGCCTGGCGTCGCGACGACGGTGAATCAGAGAGCGAGGCTCCACAGAGTGCCTGCCCTGCGATTGTTAGCGCACGACAAAATTTGTCCTCCAGCCTCGCATCGTCCTGATCTGGTGTCATCTGGCGATCGACGTTGGGTTGCTCACCTAGTGACTACCGGCACCTACAGACTTCACGCCCAACAACAGTCATACTCGCCGACACATGCTCATGGGCCAAACAAACACATCCCCGCCATGTAGACATATCGGTCTAGGACTCAAGCCACTTCACGACGATCACACACACTATTCTGCGGTATTATTGCGTTGTTCGCTCTCCGATCGGACATATCCATCACGTCTTCCCCGAGCTTTCTGATCGCATCATGTGGACCTTCGGACACTGTGCCTGCCTCAGAGTGTAGCCAGCGCGTCCATATAATCCCCATTTTTCTAATTGGACCGCCCTTGAGCCCCTGCAACCAACCCCGACGCCCTTCGGATGCAGTCAAGAGAATGCAACAAAAAGCCCTTGTTGGCGCTGAAAGCTCGGACGAAAAGCGCGTCAGGCTCTTCCGGGCGATCCGAGGGCAAACAATAAACCACTCCAACATCTGACCTGCATCAGGTCTAACGATAGTTTGACATGAGTGACGTCGCTTGCGAGTGCAAATTCATAAGCATCCTCGCCAATAGCACTAGATAAGTAGACCGGGTCACCCTGTACTCCACGAAGCCTCACAGCAAAACAAAATACACTTTGTTCTCTCTCGCTCATAAAGAACCCGTCCACTCACCTCCTCGCCACATCTTACAGTGCTGGAACACACATACTCACATACCAAAACCTTGACCATGCTTGTTCTTTACTGGTTAATCGCTCTTGTGATCCGCTATGTGGTGCACACTATAGAGCAAGTCCATACTTCGCTTGCGAACGCCGCGAGACAATTCGTCTTTGAACAGCGTGTGCAAGCGCCTGAATCAAGATGCGATTGCGGGGCACATCAGAGGATTGGATTCCGTTGTGAAAGGTGAGATATGAAGCACATGCCAAAAAGGTAAAGGCAAGGCTGACGAATTGCATAGTGTGTAGATTACCATGTCGCAACTTGCATCCATCACACTGTGGATCGAATAGATGAACAGCCTGCATCTCGATGACGAAAACACGCTCGGATCCTGGGGCGGAGTTTAATCGGCGATACTTGTCAGTCTACTGAACAGCGTCTTGAAAACTTGTGCGCATTCCCCGTATCCAAAACGGAGAAGACTAGCGTCATTAGCCGTTTTGATTTTCCACCATCGAGATCGGGCCATCGACTGCACGCCATTACTCAGAGTTATCGACTACGTCGTATGATGCGCGCTTGGACATGCCGTTTCACTTCCAGTTCAAGATTTTCTTTGCGAAGGAGAGACTAGACTGGTGGTCCTGGTGGTAGTCTCTAATTGGCTGCAGAAACCGGAAGGAGTACCGAGAATGATCGGAGCGAGATACTATCAAGCCCCAAATCTGGAATCGGCTTCCTGCATGCCGATCCCGCGGACTTTCGCTCTCTTGTTCGGTTCCGGCTCCAAACGCCAACACGGTGAGTATGAATCCGATCACCGTGTGGTCGACCAGTCGATCATCCCTGGCAACTACCTGTCAACAACAACCTTTTTCGTGACTATTCCAGCCTGCTTGGAATTCTCGTTAAAGCTCGGGTTGCATACAGGTTTGACTCTGTGCGATCTGCATGAAGAGAAAACGAAACACTCGTTGACGATCGGTGAGGCGGAGCCACGAATCATCAGCAGAAGGCGGGGTCTGCATTGAACGTACGAGCGGACGAGATGGGCGAACCAGTGCGACTGATCCAGACGCCCAGTCAATCTGAAAGCTTCAGCTCGGACCCAAGCCAATTACATGCTACGTGTGAATTGTGCGATCTATGGCTGCTGCAGTCGATAAGCGAGACAGATTGGATGGTATGGCTCTTCCATCAATTGCGTGGGAAGGCGCTGGGATTGGCGAGTCCATTGCCAATACTAGTAAAGCATCAGTGTAGCAGCGGCAGAGTTTGGACAATGTGGAAACTCGGGCTAAAAGCGACTGTTATCTAATATTATAGAATCTGACAGAGATTGTATCAATCTAAAAAGTTATTTTCTCAACTACCATAATGTTATTTAATCCCCGTGATGTTGGGCATCTCTAGCCTAGGCCGTTAGCGCACTCAATTCAACTAAGTGGGCCCCCCGACGACGGACCGCACCTTAAAGCCACTTTTTTTTTAAACGAGCTTGCCTCGATCTTCTTGATCCTTACGTCTGAAATCCAAAATACAATGACATCATTCTTCACAAACTCGCCATTTCCGTTTTAGATTGTTCGTGATGTCTGCGAATTGTTTGCACAAGGCACTCTTTCCAGAGTGTCTTTGACGTGAAATTTGAGTCTTTTGGCTCGACGTTTGCTCACCCATTACTACCATCTTGAAAGTGATGCACAAGTTCCATGTCGTGTTATAGATGTGTACGTGTCAATCGCTCACGTCGATGTTTACAGGAGTACCTGACCAATTAGCTTTAACTAATCGAATAAATATAAACCTTGAGGTGATGAATACCTGTCCGAGACAATGTTGGCAGTCTTGTTGAGAATCAGTGGCAGGGGCGTTCGAACTTTGACAAGTGTAATGTATATCTCATTCTGATAAGTAATTAGGAACTGCTATGTATATATATAGATGTATCATAAGCTCCGCTCTCTCCTAATTTTACTTCAAGATTCTAGGCCTTTCCTCACAGCAAGTTTACTTGCGATAATAGTCCTTGTCATGGTAACACTTGGCGAGCAGCAGCCTACTCCTACTCCTACTCTATAGAACCTGCGTGACTAGAGCTACTGTTAACGAGAAGATCTTGATGGAAAGAACATATACCAGAATGTTAGTGAAGACAAGTTTGACCTTCAATATTTGTATGCTTGGGGGGCATCAGGTTTCACCTTTTCCATATAGTGAAGGGGTCACGTAGAATCTGCATTAGATCCTTAGCCCTCTTCTCAATCAAAGTGAAGTATATTTTCATACTGAAAGCTTTCTTGCACACTTCCTCCCTTCAGCTCTCCACATAATCACGGCTTTTAACTTGTATATTCTTAACACACTACTACTTGCTCAATATTATCGATGATGCATCTCAAATGTTTACACTTGAATTTTTGCTATGGAAACATTGTCACATTATCATGGTTTCTCGTTTTCGGTGCCCCTCTTTCATGTCGTTCTGCCTCCATCAACCAATCTCCCGCTCTTTCACTTTCGCTAACTCCGTGTACAGCCATCAATTGGGTTAGTTATATTTTTAACTCGTTTTCATTACATCGCGTTTACTGCCTGCTTCTGTATTTCGAGGTTTTGTTTCTTTACCAAATACAGGTCATCAGCAATATTATCAGAGCGGATTAACAAAGGACTTTATTTTCCATCTATCGCGAACGTTCATTGCTCCAGCTTGAGTCTGACATTATTATTTTATCTCTATTATTTTTCGAGGAATAATCTCTTCGCATGTATGTACATGTTGAAAAGTAATACAAAAAGAGAAGACCACGCTATTTCACAGTTTTTGTAACAATTCCACCCATCTTGATCCTCTCATTAATTTTTTTTAGCATGTCTCTGTACCCAGATAGGCCAGAAGAAACCACTATACTACATAACAAAATCCAATCATCTTCTATCCTAGCCGACCGCAAGATACTTAACTCGCAAACAGTTCAACCTATTCCCACATACCACACGTCGACTTCATACCCTACACCTAGTACTGCACCACATACCGAATCTCGACGATGCCAACTACGTAAAGCCCATATAGGGAAGATTCTGCTGAAGAGACAGTTCTGAAGAAGCAACTCAAAGGAGGAAGAGTAGTAGATGGGATTGTTGATAGAAAGAAGAGAAACATCAGAGATGCAGTTATACGAAACTCCGATACTTATCTGAAGAGATGTAACACGGGTATCATTCAGGAGGGGCAATTGTATCATCCTACCACCACTTCTCATGATATGGGAGTGTGCGTGTACTAGAGACTTATGCTTCTTGCAAAAAAGAATGATATCTTTATAGAATGGGATCTACACCGGGTTCCGGAGTTCAGATTTCTTATCTAATTGAGCCTTCATACACAGGACTGGTATACTGTCCTGGAGATTGAACATATCAGTTGATGTCATTCTTGCATTGGTACTCCCGTCGTATTTCCGATCGCCGCGTACGGACAGTCGAACAAACGAAGGTGAGGCGACCCACCTCAAAAGAAAAAACAGCATTACATTATGATAATGGGTTTGACTATTCCAAAATATCTATTTGCGTGGTATCCAACCTGAAAAGCAAGAGATATTCCAACTCCAAAGAGTCATGTCAATCTCATATAGTACGTTCACAGAATGGAGACCCACACCCACACAAGCGCTATGCAAAACCCATGAACATCCAAAAAGGGAAGCGTTACACAATCCGAAAGCCAAAGATGAAGACGTCCAATTTCGCCTGCAACCAGCCAGGTTCCCAAAACCAATGCCAAATCTCAACACTCGGAGACACGTAAAACATCACACGAACGCCGGAGTAAGCGTATCCCTGAGCCAGGGGTCTGAAGGATTCTACCCGCCGTTAACAAGGCCGTTACTGTTCTTCGCGCTCATGTAGCGCTCCATGTAGGTGATGTAGTCGAATTTTTGCAAGTCACGATCCTCTTGCATATCAGGTCCCTTGTGTTCGGGCATAGAAGCGAGAAGATCTTCAATGACTTCATCGGGGACAAGGGAGTGTCGAAGGTCCATTTCTGTGACGTAAGGCTGATTCATGTTAGTAGAGAGTAGTTGTATACATGAGGGGTAGGTCTTTACCTTGCCATCAGCGACTTCTTTGAAAGATTCAAAGACCTGCTCAGCAGTGTTCTGGTCTTCTGTTTCATCAACCATGAATCGAATGAACTGTTCAAATGTCACAAAGTCGCGACCACCACTTGTCTCGCGAAACTTTTCATGCATCTCCTCTTCGTCGTACACGAGACCTAAACTCGCCAACGCCGCCGAGAATTCCAGTTCTGCCAAAGAGTTTGACAAGTCGCGATCAAAGTGTCTGAAGACGGATTCAAACTCCTCAAGTTGAATCGGTGTAAGATTTGTCATGTTCCGGGCGACCATCTGATTTTCCAAGAAGGCGAGTTTCTTAGAGACAGAGTTACGCACCAGGCCTAACTCGTACTCCAGCTCATCGTAGGTGTAGGTTGTGAAATCGTTTTCCTCAATATTTGCCTGGGCGCATTGTTCGTCGATAGAGGCTATGAGGTTCAAATACTCGTCCAATGGCGAGAGAGATTTGCTAATCTCTTTGGTGTGCTCCAGCTGATCTTCGACCTCCCCTTCCAGTGCAGATATTGAAGTTGACAGCGTGTTGAGTGCCAGAGCAAAATCGTTTGCTTTATCAGCGAACGATTTGCGGAGTGCATTTTTAATATCCCGAATCGTCTCATTGATGATCTGGGATCGGTCGCGTTCAGATTTCATCAGGCCTGTCCATGCTGTGTCCAAAGCTTCCAAACTCAATTCTGCTGGCGGGTCGTATGGCCGCAGTCGGTATGTAGCCAACTTTGTTTTGATATTCCCCAAAAGTCCGACTAGATCAGATTTCTCTGCCACCCAATTCCGCTTGCTCTTGCGCTTCCATGCTGTAAATTCTGTCGACTGTTTCCTGGCATCTGTGTAGGTACCATCGAATGTAGCCTCCTCCCACTCTGTCTTCTGCCTAGCGATTTGTGCAAGGAGTTCGCGCATGCGCTTTTCAAAGTCGTTTTGCATCTGCCATGCTCCCTGCATGTTTTGCACAAACTTCTCAACGCGACGGCCGGCATTCTCCACTCGCTCCATCTGTGAGAAGGCGTGGAACCAGTAGGCGATGTATGTCATCAGGGATCGTTCGTCGGGCTTGGCGACGTCACACACGTCTTCCACGTCGAGGAGATCGGGAATACCAATTTCCTTGGAAGCAATGTCGAAGGCGAGCTGCATGTTTCCGCGGTGGTCGCTCTTGTCGAGGCTATCATAATCGATAAGGTCGGGGCGGTGGATGTCGAGGAGAGCGCAGCTGTTGTGATTATTAGTTGTATACTCGCCGAAGAACAATCGGTACCCACAATGCCAGTCCATCGTTCCAGCTGCTCGAGAAGTCCCTAACTTCGACCTCGTCATAGCAAGCCGTTTTCCGTTGACACCACAGCAAGAGACCCTCTTTAGCGCTCAGACCCTCTTCGCTGATGTCACTAATGGTGAAGCGCAGAATGAGGGTCCAGATCAGGCCCAGTATGATCTTGCTGTTGCCATCGACGACATCTTCTGCGCCAATATTGGTCATCTGGATGCCCCGGCTCCGGATGTAGTCGAGCGATTTGTTGACATTCTCAAACTTCTGCACCCGTAGCTTTGGGCGAGAGGCATAGCGACCGAGAGACTCGTTGCTAAGGATCTCGAGTAGGTGGATGAGGATGATCTGGGGGAGCATTAGTAACAGCATCCTGGTGATGTGCAGACGGGGGAGGGGCACGCACGCCGTCAGAGAGGTCGGTGATCAGGTCGCCAATCTCGACTTCCCGCGTCTTGAGTTTGCTGTTCAACCTGTGGTCGCGCGATCAGCATCGTGCTATGTCATGCAGTCGTTCCTAGTTGTGGGGGAGGGATGCGCACCACTTGGTGAATGTCTTCTGTTGGACCTTTACCCATTGCTGCTCAAGCGGCGCCATGTTGGGCTGTGTGCATCAGGACTGGCAGAGATAGCGAGCGCATGCAAGTAGGAATACGTCCAAAGGTAGCGATGCTTGCTGCTGTTTGTTGGCGCTGGTTGTTTTTGGCAGCCAAACAATCGATGGCGGGCGCCGACTCGGCTGTCAGCTGCGGGGCCCCTGAGCCCTGGTTCGAGGGCTTGCTGATCGCTGGTCCCTTGTCACGCTCTCGTTGGCCTAAATTTCTTCTTACCACATCAAACACGTCCGCCAGTCTTCGTTGAAAGCGTCCCAGAACTACAGTCACGTCGATTTGAAAGGGGAAGTACAGCGCGTGCAGGCCGTTTTGACTTGACTGCACTCGCACTCGTTTGCCGCTGCCTCGTGGGGCGCATGAACTCCCAGAAGCCGTCACCGCACCTAGATTGGTCATTCCATTCGCCCTTGCCTGCATCATGGCTGTCGTCGCGTCTGAGACGGCCGCATCTTTGCCCTATCATGAGCCCGGAACAGTCACCATCCTGGTTCAAACATCCTTCTTGCTTCTGCTTAATGTTGTCAATGCGGTCCTCGACAGAGTCTTGTATTGCGGACTGCTTGGGCAAGTCTTGATTGGCATCGCCTGGGGAACGCCAGGTGCTAAATGGCTGTCGGTCAATGCCGAAGACACAGTTGTCCAACTAGGCTACCTCGGTCTAATCTTGCTCGTATATGAAGGTTTGTTTATTCTCCGTTCGTCCACATTGCCGTATACGACGTCCTTGTGAGATGAGATTGCCCTAAAGCTCGTGTGACAGCTATGAATTATTGTAACATCTGAGACGGAAGATACGACCATCAAAATCAGGCTGACAATCAACCAGGCGGTCTGCACACTTCATTCCAGTCTCTCAAAGCTAACCTTCTTCTCTCTTTCGGTGTTGCCTTGACTGGAATTGCGGTTCCCATTGGCCTCTCGTACACTCTTCAAGGACTGCTCGATGCGTCTCCGGTACAGGCATTCGCCGCGGGTGCAGCACTATGTTCAACCAGTCTGGGTACTACTTTCACAGTCCTGGGATCTAGTGGCCTTTCATCCTCTCGACTCGGCGTCGTCCTGACTAGCGCAGCGATGATGGATGATGTTGTCGGGCTCGTCATGGTTCAAGTCATCTCCAATTTGGGAGACGACAATTTCAGTTGGATTACTGTCGTACGCCCTGTTCTTGTCTCTGCCGCTTTTGCTGTCATTGCCCCGCTTGTTTGTCTATTCCTTGTTCAACCCGCCACGGTACAGCTGAACACATATCGTGAGGCTAATCCAACTGCGAAACTCAACAAGATTTTTGAAAACTCTCAAGCAGCATTTGCTATTCACACGCTACTTCTCATCTGCCTCGTGACTAGTGCTACATATGCTGGAACGTCCAACCTGTTCGCTGCTTATATTGCAGGAGCAACTATCAGTTGGTGGGACTCAGAAGTACCTCATGCTTTGCTTCGTGCAGAGACCGCTCAGAGCGAGCCAGTTCGGGCACAGAATCACGAAGTTGTCGCTAGCTCCGAAGAGGACCCCTCACACGAAGAACCTCTCCCCAAGGGTTCTACCAGTGCCTTGGGTGTTGCGTCCAGTGCAGGACCTGGAGAGACGGCCACAGTCCAAGATGATAATCTTTCACTCCATCCTCAAGTTAAGCATGACGGAAGTCAGACATGTGGAACAGCTATTTATCAACATTACTATCACGAAGCGGTCTCCAAAATCCTGCAACCGCTCTTCTTTGCTTCTGTTGGTTTTTCTATTCCAATCACTCGCATGTTCAAGAGCTCTATTATCTGGAGAGGTGTTGTTTACACAGTCCTCATGACCTTTGCAAAACTAGTTTGCGGTCTATGGCTGGTCAGGTTCTCCGGTACTCCAGGCAGAGAAACCATAAGTAGGCTGATGGCTAGGATGAAGCTACCATCGACAGCTCACTTCTGGGGAAGGAGCGATACAGCCACGTCACCAACTCAGACAGAGACTGCCAGCTCTGCTGAGGCATCGACACCAGCACCGGTCCGCGAGCCACGAAGCTCACCCAACCCACCAAAACCATTCTCCCTTCATCCACCTCTCATCCTTGCGCTTGCGATGTGTGCCCGAGGGGAGATTGGTTTCCTCATCTCTGGTGTCGCCGAGTCTAACGGAGTTTTCTCGTCTTCTGGGAAAACTAGTGATCAACCATCAGACATTTTCTTGGTTGTCACTTGGGCAATCGTCCTCTGCACTATTATTGGTCCACTCGGTGTCGGCTTATCTGTTCGAAGAGTGAAGAAGCTACAGGAACGGAAGAATAAGCAACAAGAAGGTTCCGGAAGAGACGTGCTAGGCGTGTGGGGCGTGGAGTGAGAGAAAGTATCGCGGATCTATAGAGTCGCGTTGCAGGAGGGATTGTATACTCAATGCGGGTGTTATCGTCGTTGTCCCAGACCTTCATAGTCAGATGTTAGCGTTAGAATTTGTCGTCACTATTTGTGTCAATGCAAGGCCCCGAGACGAGGAGATATGTTTTTGTTTATGGGAAACTATGCGGAAGTGTCGAGGGGTGGATGAAACATGGCAAGGTGTTAGAGTGGAACGGAACGTCACAACATGGCATGACGCCTGTATGTGTTCATCGACACACTATATTGTTGGCCACGGTATTGGGACTGTAGTGGGCAGGTAAGGACCATGGTTACGATGTGGCCGCTATAGACTAGTAGTGACAACTGACATCATATTGCAAATTGACTATTTTCGGACGCTATCCATAAAACGAGCAACCAACAAATGTCAAGACGGCGTGCAGGATAACTTTCTCCGTGTGTTTCCAGGCCGCGGTGGCAAAGTTTGTCGTGCAACATGGACTCGTTTCAGGGGGACGGTCGATTCCACAAACCTCGTCGTGAAACGCTAAGATGGCGATTGGTGACGGGCGGGAGCCATGGCTGACGCCCGTAGCCCTGCACCTGTCGTTGTCGCGCCTGCGCGTGAGACGCATCCTCCAGGCTGCGGTGTGCGCTTCTCCGCCAGCGTTTTAATAGCCGTTGCTGCCAACAATTTTTCCCTTGCCTCCCCCACGAGCCGGTGACTAGCTAATGCGAGTCGATTGGCTCAGATGCACTCGACTGACGGGTGAGAGTCAGGGTGCCATCACGTGTCCCTCATCTCGCCCTGGTGCAGTCCCTCGAACCTAGCCGCTGGTGGGTTGCATGCATCGACCCCAACCACACGGATCCACCCCGTTACCTACTGAGCGCCCTCGTCCTTTTCGCTGCGAGCATCCTCCTCTTGTTCAAGAGCACTGCGTCTCCTGTGTTTGTGTTTGTGTGCATGTGTGCAGACTCGGCGACGGATTCCACGCTCGGTGCGCATTGAAGCTTCGATTGGTAGCAGCACCCGCCTCCACGCCTGATTGCTCTCCCGGTGCAGCGCAGCCCGACACCGCTGCTTACTCCTCGCGACTCACCACGGCCATTTTTGCTCCTTTTGACTCTAGAGGATTCCTGGCGGTGACAGCTGCTCGTCGTCCTGCCCCGCCTGCCCGCTCCACGACCGCTCCGCCCCCGCCATTCACCGCATCGCCTGGCCGCGACCAGAGACACCAATACGCCCAGTTGCTATTGTGCCCCCTGCGACGCTGTAGGCCTGCTGTTTGGATGATAGTTCTGCCAAGTGAGTACACCTGCGACGCTTCCCCGTTCCGCACGCAGCAGCTTCCTGCATGCACAGCTGTCCACGCCCAAGTCGAGTTCCTACCCCAGCAGGCCCGAATACCACTCGCCCACGCACCCACCACCTACCAGCAATCACCCAGCTGACAGCGCACTCTTCAGAATGTATTCACGCGAACAATTTGTGGACACCCGTCCCGCGCCGCGACCTCCTCCACGTCTTGCCCTGACTCCAAACACCAGCAACACGCTGCCTGGCAACATGGCTGGGCTGAGCATGCAGTCGCCTGCCTTCAGCAACGGCTCACAGATGTCCATCTCCCGCTCACAGACTGAGCGGAGCGTCTCGTCCACAGCCGTGGTAAAAGAAGGTATGGTCAAGGTCAAGGATGAGGGTCTATTCAAGTCCTTTGTTTGGGCAGACCGGTGGCTGGTGCTGCGCGAGTTTGAATTAAACTTCTTCAAGAGCCCCAACGCCTCCAAGGTGTCGAACACGATTCAGTTGCGAGACATTCTTGGTGTTGAGCGATCCGACACGCAGCCGCTCTCTTTTGAGATTACAAGATCTCTAGCTTCAAACAAAGGCTCTTCTCCTCCTCGCGATGGGCCTACGAAAATCATCACATGCAAAGTTGAGACAGACGACGATGTCTACTCTTGGATCGACAGCATATATCAGCGCTGTCCCAGCATGGGCGGAGTCAGCAACCCTACCAATTTCACTCACAGGGTACACGTTGGGTTTGATCCTAACAGTGGAGCTTTTGTTGGCTTACCTGTGGAATGGGAGAAGCTTCTCACAGCCTCGGCTCTTACCAAAGATGATTATGCAAAGAACCCCAAGGCTGTGCTCGAGGTTCTTGAGTTTTATACCGAGAAGCTCGTCAAGCGATCCGAGGATCCCCAACAATACTCCAGTCTTACCCCTACTCCATCTGTAAACTCTGGGTCGGAGAAGCAGCTTGGTTATGGCAGCAGCGGAAACTCGGTTGTCCCCCCACGCCCTGCTCCTCCGGGTCAGTATCAGCGCAAGGACAGCTACAGTGCTCGCCAAAATAGCCCCCCAGGATCCGGATACTCATCGTCTCAAAATTCTGCACAGCAAGATAGATATGACCAGGAGAGACGACGACAAGAAGAGCAAGTACGAATGCAGCGTGAGAGAGAGCGTCAAAAGCAGTATGAGCAGCAACGGGAACGCGAGGAGCTGGCTGCATACAATGCTTCCTTACCTCAGAAGAAGCTTCCCATAGCACAGCAAGAGATTGGTGGCGGTGGCTACGAATCACGGGATACTAGTCCATCTGGGCAGCAGCGATATAATCCAAGTCGCGCGCCGCCTTCAACGCCAGCACCGGCTCCCAAAACTCAGCAGCCTCCGGGGTCTCTACGCCAAATGGCGGCTCAGCGCACCGCACCTTCCGCACCACGACAGCAGAACAGTGGTGCTTATAGCACCTCGCCTTCGTCTAAATCGTCTACCACACAGCCGCAACGTCCACCTGTTCAGCCCAGTGCTAGCTATCAAGGCTCGAGAGATCAGGTTCCGCAAGTTCGTGCCGCGAATGGTCAGCAGCAACAGCAAAAGCAGTATCAAGGCTCGTCTGCTGCGCCTAAGCCTCTAAACGTTGCAAAGCCTTCTGGAACGCCCGCCAGCGATGCTGTTAAGAAGGCTGAACAAGCACTTACGAGTAAACCCAAGGAGGAGACTCCTCGCAAGGACGTGCGCATGTCAAGCATGTCCGAGAGCGAAGTCATGGCTAAGCTTCGTGAGGTGGTGTCAAAGGAACGCCCACTAGAGTCGTATAACAAACAAAAGAAGATTGGCCAAGGTGCCAGTGGCTCTGTCTATGTTGCTCGTATTCGCGAAGGTGCTACCTCGCCGACTGCCCGGAGGATTCTCCAAGAGAACGGTCCACGTGCTCAAGTCGCCATCAAGCAGATGGATCTCCGCAATCAGCCGCGCAAGGAACTTATTGTGAACGAAATTATCGTCATGAAGGACAGCAAGCACCCTAATATTGTCAACTTTTTGGACGCCTTCTTGCAAGAGGAGCAGTCAGAACTTTGGGTGGTTATGGAGTTTATGGAGGGCGGAGCTTTGACTGATGTCATTGACAATAACCCTACCATCACTGAAGACCAGATTGCCACTATTTGCTTCGAGGTGAGTTCTCTTTGCCGATTCGTATAAATTTGTTTACTAATCCGAATTAGACTTGCAAAGGTCTTGAGCATTTGCACAACCAAAACATCATTCACAGAGATATTAAGAGTGACAATGTTTTGCTCGACGGCCGAGGCAACGTCAAGATCAGTACGTTCGCTCTGACTTCCTGTTCTGCATAACCTCTTTTGCTAATCTTCAACAGCGGATTTTGGTTTCTGTGCCAAGCTTACTGAGCAGCGCAGCAAGCGTGCCACCATGGTCGGAACACCATACTGGATGGCACCCGAAGTCGTCAAGCAAAAGGAGTACGGTAATAAGGTTGATATCTGGTCTCTAGGTATCATGGCTATCGAGATGATTGAGTCTGAGCCCCCGTACCTTAATGAGGAACCGCTCAAGGCTCTGTACCTCATTGCCACCAATGGTACCCCGCGTCTCAAGAAGCCAGACAAGCTGTCTAAGGAACTTAAGGCATTCCTGTCAGTCTGTCTCTGCGTCGATGTCAAGTCACGAGCCAGTGCTGGCGAGCTGATCAGCCACGACTTCTTGAAGAGCGGCTGCAGCCTAGGAAGCTTGTCCCAATTGCTCAACTTCAGGAAGAATGGAAGCCACTAGAAGAGTGATTTTGGACAATGAAGAAGGAAGTAGCCGCTGAAGCAAGGCTGCTGCTGAAAATTTTCCTTTGCATCACTGGACCTGGAACTTGAGCGATACCCTTTACATGTATATCTTCGTTAATCAGCACTCTTGACATATCGATTGGATGGGTTCTTTGCTCTTTACCGCAGAATGATGAATACACGACCCAACACCCACAAAAAAACTTTGCACAAGTGCTAGCGAGCAAGCGACGGAGCGATTTTTCACATCTGCTGGTAAAGAAGAAACACGTCTGATCACTCAGCCTTTGTTCTTTATCGCTGGATAGTGTACATGTGGAGTTTTGCGAAGGCGCTATTGGTGTTTTCTGATTTTGGATGCACTATTGGAATCTTTCCTTTGGTTTTTCTCGCGAGAAGGTCTATCGATATATTAGTGTGTAAACCCTGCTGTGTTGGGCGATGAAATCATTGCGTTGAATGAAATTGAATCATATCTTGGCGAAACGTGTCTACAGTGAAAAGAAGCTGCTTGGAGAGACGACCATGACTTTTCAACTCCGATGGTTTGGCTGTGGTGAGTTCTCTGTGAAAATCAGATCTTACCGTACGTGACTGATATAGAAAACCCAAGTAACAAGGTAGTTTGTGTCGTCTGTCCTGTCCTTACTTTTGGATCAGGTACTCAATTGAGTGTTGATGAACCAGCATTGAGCGAAGTAATACTGGATGGAATTGATGTTCAGTTACGCGCTGCCTGATCATTCCACTTATAGCTAGAAGGTGAAAGATTGCTCATTCTAGATCACGCTGGGTCCAGCAATATGATTGTACACGAGATGGATGCTGCTGGAAATCAATAGGTGTTTATTCATGAGACACGTATCAAGGACCCGTCTTTGGACTACACTTCCCCACCTTTCCCAGCATCCGAAGCATCCCCAACTCTATACCGAAGCTTGAGTAAATCCTGCTTCTCTACTCCTTCTCTCTTTCCCAACAGCTCGTCCACGTCCCACGTCGCGCTTACAAGCCGCCCATTCAACCACATCCTCTTCTCGCGACTCAACCACACGCAGAACGCCCCACAGAGCCCCACATCATCAGTAAGATCTATCCTCGTTAGTCAACGCTTGTTCAATGAATCCTCCAGGATAAAAGGGGTAAACTCACACTCTCGGAAACTATCCGGAGTATTCTTCTCCGCCATTTCTGTATTCACCGCCCCGGGGTGCACTGCGATTGCCAGCACGCCCTCCTCTCCGTACTGCTCTGCAATGATCTCTGTGATGCGTGCTTGCGCAAACTTCGACACGCAGTACGCCGTGTTGGCAATGTGTCCATTTGTGATGAGCGCTGCGAGGGAGCCCACGGCGATGAAAGTCTTTGCGCCGTTGCTCTCGCGTAGGAGGGGGATGAAGTGATGGGCAACGAGATAGGTACCCTGGACATTGACGTCAAACACATCTTTAAAGTCCCGGGGGTCGCCTTGGTCGATTTTGAGGACCACGGGGCCAGAGTAGCCGGAGTTTAGGACGAGGATGTCGAGGCGACCGAGCTCGGCTTTTACTCGGAGGGCGAGCGAGGCGACACTGGTAGAGGATGTGATGTCGACCGGGAGACATTTTGTAGGGACTGAGGGGTTGAGAGTGTTGATTTCTTGCTCAATGGACGTGAGTTCCTTGGAGGAGGATGGGCGGGCGGCAAGGATGAGAGATGCGACGCCGGCTTGGGCGTATGCGTGTGCGATCCCAGCACCGATCCCACGGGAGGCGCCGATGATGAGGACATTAAGGGATGAGGGTAATTTGTTGCTTTTTGGGTCAATGGAAGGGGTGGGTTGACTGTGCTTGGTTTTGGTGAACCCATCAGCGAGGGTTGTGTCCTTTGGTAGGTTTGGCATTGTAGATTTAGTCTTGTCTGATCAATATCAAATACAGTTTGGACGGGATTTCTGAAGGATAAACATGAGTAAGGAAAAATGAAGTGTTTATATAGAGCTTCCATAACTACTTCAATTCATCTATGTTTATCCGCCCTTTTTTCATTAATCTGGTTAGTGTAAAATGAGTCATGGTGAGTACATCAATCATCCAAATCCTCACGTATATCCTTGAAGACTGTGTTTTTCGGTCGTTATTGTTTCCAATGCATGTTCTGTTCGAATTGGTGATTCCGTTTGCAGCTCTGCAAGCCATGATACGACAAGATCACTCTTCCAACAGACACAGCCGCCCATACGTGGGTTCTTCGAAATCAAACCTCGCAAAACACTCCCCGCGCTTGGCCTCAAGTCCCGGTCCGACTCTAGCATTGGCGAGATATGGTCAAGAAACAGTGATGAATTAGAGAACCACCCATTGATTGAACCCATCTCTTGGCTGTAGTATAACTGCTTGTTGTGATTCCCAACACCCATTGGTTTTTCTTCATTCTCATGGAGCAAGAATTCCTTGAAAGACGAGACGGATCGACCCTCTGCCACGGTCAACATATCACAAAACACGCAGCCCAGAGAAAATATGTCTGAGCCTCGGCCATGTTTCCCGAGCTTTCCAAATATCTTAGCGGATATGACTTCAGGTGCGGCGTACATTGGAGAACTACGCGATGGATTATCTGTTGACGTCGTGTGCCCAACCTTAAATGCACATGATGAGCTGAAGTCTGTGAAGAGAATACGACTTCCCCTATGTATGATGTTTGATGGTTTGATATCTTGATGACGAATACCATTTCGATGCATGTGGTCCAAGGCGGACACCAGGCAGGTAAACCAGGTCTTAATCCAGCGTGTCCATCGCATGCGGCTTTTGGACAATACATCCTGTTCGCCGACAATGTCCAGAAGATCTGAAAGGTCGTTATCCCCCACTGGAGACATGAGCAGACAGTAGAAGTGACGTTTAGTGTCCCTCATGTCTTCGTAGGAACCAATGAAAGCGACTATATGTAGGTGAACGAGGGACTCCAAGTTTTTGGCTTCGTCTTGGATGATCTGGAGAGTAGCCCTAGCTTGCGACTTCCGAGCTGATAGTTGAACGCGTTTTCGAACGAACGATGGGAATTGCGTATTTTCGTGGCGCACTTCTTCAACTACCCCGAGACTGCCACTTCCAAGAAGCTTTCTGGTCGTCAAGAGCTCTTCATCATGTGGTTTTATGATCAAATGTTCATGCTCCCATCCGTAGTATCCTGGCAGTGATTCGTAGTAGCCATGAGTATTTCCGCAAATCGAACCTCGTTTTCTCCACATAGGATAGTTCTGCACTTTGGCACGTTCTTGTAGAGTTGGTGGTTGTTCCGTGGGACCTACCATGGAAACTGAATCGAATGGAGTGATTGTATCCTCATTATTTGCAGCTACCCAATACGAGTAATCTCCTCGCGTTGTGTTATGATCCGCAACTGTAGCCACTCTGGAATTCTTGTCTTCACTCCCATTCTCACTGTCTTCTTCGCTGCTTGAATACGTGTCTGTCTCCATCTCGTCGGCTGAGTATACCTCTGAGTCGCAGATGCTAGACGACCACGGCGGCAAATCCTTCGACGATTTATATTCTATTGGCCCCGGTTCAGTTGTTGAGCTCCACATACTAAATGAAATGGTTTTTTGAATCTGAGGGTATCCGTTCATATAGGGCGTGTGCATCTCGCTGTCTTTTGGTCCCCATCGCTCATGCTTTATTTCAGCAACGTGGGGTGGCTTCGCAGATTCTTGCGTATCATCATCTCGACATATTGGATGAGCAGATTCTACGAATATAGAAAAAGCTTCTTCAGAAGCGTCTTGATATGCTGCTTCAAACTGTTCGGGGTTAATATCCATTAACCAAGGAGGTTCCGGGACAAGACCTCGAATCTTTCCAAGGCGTGCCACTCCTCTCTCTTCTGCTGCAGTTTGCTCAAGACCTTCTGAACGGACACTTAGATCACGGGAAACATTCTTCTTTTGATTCTCAGATGTCAGATCCTCACCATGCGTCCCACCACCGAGATTCTTATATGCGTTACGTGCCAATATTTTCGGCTTCTCCAACTCCTGCGACACATAATCAACACCAATCTTTCTAATCATCGCATCCAGTTCTTGCAGAGGATCTTTCTCAGGTACCGGCCAACCCGGCGATCGCGAACTGTCAGTCTACATGTCAGCCGTACACTCCCAGCCTCGCTCCGCAAGAAGCCCGTCTTGGAATCAATCATACCTAGGACTCTCAGATTGAAGTTGAGCACTTTCACGCTGACCAGATTTCAAGCGAAAAATGCGCGAGAAGAACGAACGTTCCTCCACCTTACCCTTGTCTGTATCCCCCCCGCCCGACTCCTCCTGTCCAGCCTCCAACTGTTCTGCAAGTCTCCGGGCTTTTTCAACTTTAGCCTCCTCCTCTTTCCTTTCCTTCTTCTTCTTCCTCAACTCTTGCTCTTCAGCCCTACGTGCATCCTTCTCCCGTTGCCGCTCTGCCTCGCGCCTAGGATTGTACCTATACATACTCATCCTATTGGCTCCAGTCATGTACGACATGACGGCTAGCCAGAACCACCCAGCGCTTGAATCCAACCAGGCCGTTTTAAAAGTAACTGCAGGAAATTTTTCCTTAATTTTAGATTCAATTTCCTGTCTCTAGAAAACGATTGAAATCGGACGGGGAAAAATGGATGCACACAAGGCTAGGTGGAGTGGGCAGAATGGCTCAAACTCAGATGAGGATGGGAGCTGAACCTCAGCCACGATGCCTTGTACTAGATTGTCCAATAAGCGCGTTCCGCACCTCATCACAGCTCGCGCATCATTAGATGCGTGCTTCCTCATTCTCTCTCCCCTCTCTCTCTTTATCTACTGATTGAAACACTCCCCACGGAGAAGCACATACTCAAGATAGTGATACAAGGAGAGAAAAAAACCACTCCCCCCCCCCAAAAAAGGCACATATAACAAGCCATTCATGTTTTAAGAAAGACCCCCCACTACATCTCAGCTCCTTCCTCAACCCCTCTTTCCTTCTGCCGCGGTAAAATAAAAATAAAAATGCCAACAAATTTTAGGTCCAAATTTTTTCTCATAAATGATTCTTCAATGTTGAGATTCCAATGTTGAGAATGATCACGATTGATTCATTGATTGATTGATTAAGACTGCGAAGACGAGCAAAGAGGCGCATATCGAAGGACCAAATCGGGAGAGAAACAGGATAATCATAACCATTGTACGGAAAATACACCATGAGATTAGTATGCAGCAGTGAAGTAGGCTGTCAGCTCAAATACGCTTGAAGTGGGACGAAGGAGGAGAATAGGCGTAGCCCAGTATTACAAAAAAAATTGTAGAAAAAGGAATTGTTACAACCCTCGTCCAAAGTTAAAAGTTCAAAGAGGACCAATTCGATTCATCCAAAAATTGCTTCAACACGCACCGTCATTTAATGTCCATTCAAACCCTCGCAACACCCTCTCTCTCCCTCTCCATGAGAAACCTGCCCCAATCCGTAACAACACTCCGGCCCACTTCTGCTCTAGGATTCAAAAATTTAATCTCCTTACTATCTTCCTCAGTGACAACGTGCTCATCTACTTCATCCCCTCCTCGTATTCCCTTGCCCAGTACATTACTTTCTTCCTCTTCATCTACCCTATCCATCCCAAAGCACACCTCCTCAACTGCTTTAAACAGTCTTTTCGCCGCCGAAACCTCGCCTCCTTGCGTGCTTCTGCACCCAAATGCGCAAAAACGCCTTCCACACGGCATCCAGAATCTGTATTCTGCGACTTGTGGTTCGGAAAGGGCTTGGACAGCGAGGAGACCAGAATCAATGGCGCGGTTGGATGTGTAAAGAAGCATTGTACTCGACGGTGAAATGGGTGAAATGGTGTCAATCTCTGTGCCGTTGGCAATTTGAATGGATGATAGTTGGGTATTGGTGGGCTGTGTCTGTTTGATCTCGAGGTTGAATGAAATATCAGATGCTGGATGGATGATGGACGTATGTAACAAGTTCTGTATTGCCTTTTGGTCCATTTTATTTTCCAGAATGGATGTATATGGAAGATCTACACATGGTGGGCTGTTTGGAGTCGTAGGGCTGAGAGAAGACGACGAGAGTGCGCGCGGAGGTGAGCAGATCTGTGGGAGGTTGAAGTTACTGTTCTGGGTATGAGTTCCATGAATTATACTGTCGATGAGACCCATAGATGAAGCATGACAGTCATAGCCATAAGTCACGCAGCCATAAGAAGGACGGCAAATTTCGGAGCCATCAACGCTCAATGGACTTCTAGGACGGATGAGTGGACTAAGTGCTCGAGGACTACCGATCCTACTTCCAGCTTCTGATGCTGGCGATGGAAATAGCTCTTTCGCACTAAGGGTCGGGGAAAGTGGAGTTGGGAAACCAGGGTATTTCCTGCCAACGTCTGTCAAGAGAGAAAGACTTGGCTTGGTTGATCCAGGTTGATGAAAAGCGGTATGTGATGTCCCCATATTGTAGACAGGGCCATTTGCTTGATGTTGTATTATATTGAGAAAGCTGCTGGTCGAGCCACCAAAGGAAGACACTAATGATGGGAGTTGTCCTTGGGCTTTACTGAGTATGTGGTCGTTGGCCGTGGGTAAACCATGAATGGAATCGCTGGTAAAGGGGCTAGTCGGGCTTCCGCTATTGCTGGATTGAGACGAAGATCCCTCACCAGTGATGCGGCGAAGAGCCTGAGTAGTGATGGGGCTCGGATTCTCGGCACGCGCAAAGCGAGCATCGTCAGTGGACCAGAGTCCGGCGTACTGCTGCCACGGAAAAGTCGGAAGGAAGAGGTCTTCAGGGTAGACATCATAACCAAGCGTACGGGAGCGGAAGAAAACATAGACGAATCGACAGTCGGGGAATTGACGAAGAATCTAGCACGTCTGTATTTAGCAGACATCAACGTAATCAAAACAACGTGGTAAATGTAAGCGAGGAGGCAGATTTCTTTGGTAAAGGTGTAGGATTCAGACTATGTATGTTCAGATGGCTTTTAGTTTTGGGTATCCATGCTGGTGCAGATCGTAAGGGTAAAGGAATGGGATCGAGTGCTCATACATCCCAAGCGGGGAATAATGGTGGAGGTGCCATAAGTCTATGGTAGCATCAGTACAATGCATTAATGAAGATTCTAACGACCGACTTACAAAAGAATCTCAAAAGCTGCATGCTTTTCCAATTGTTTAGCAACTCTTCGGTACGCGAACATGACCTCTGGTCGAGCAGTTTTGATATTTTTCCGGCCAAGAAGTTTATGCATAGCTGGGCTAGTACTATACATGGGATCGAAAACCATGAGATTGCGGGAACCGTCTCTGCGACGTTCGATTCCAACAATAGTTAGAGAGTGACCTGGCTCCTGGAAGTAGATCGGCGGTAAAAGGGTTTTGTAGACACTCGAGCCGTCGCTGACTGCATTGCGCGAGAAATATCGCTCGATAGCATCGAGGAGGACGTCATGAGCATTTGTTCGACGTTCCTTGTTCTCAGTGAACGATTGAACAGCGCAGTTTATCTCGGAGCTGAGAAAGAAGGCTTGTGCCTGCAGTCTCGTTAGTACACTCCCCAGGACAATCAGAAAACGTAGATTATACTTTTGGGGTGCCAATGTATTTCCTGGTATCTCTGATGCCACCAGTCTGAATGCGACCAATGCTATTGATGCCCTTGTCCCAGGCCATCTCAATCAGGTCCTGCAGCTTCAAAATGCCTGGTGTTCGCCCCGGAAACTCTTCACATCCTTGAGCTCTGGCGCCTTGAATGTAGGAGATGAGCATCTGAATATTCCTGTATCCGCAAAACCCGCCCTCTTTGGGAGTCTTGCCAATGTGGACAGTAGATGGATGACAGTAGTAAGCTTCTCTAACTCCGCGGTCTAGAGCAGACAGCTGGGCAAGGACAGGAATGATGCCAGGTGTTTCATTCTGCACTTGCTCTTGTTTAATGAGTCGCCCATCCCGACCAATACGATTGACAGTGATGGTCCTAGGGCCAGCAGCAAGCTGATCGTGCAGCCACTTGGGCATTTGGTCCTCCCAGGCATGGGGGCCGAGTTCGTCTCTCTGGTGATTGTCAGCTGATGCAATCATACAATGTGTGGAATCAACTTGCACCCAGACGAGCACTTTTTATCGGTGGTTTCACAGTCTTATCAGGTTTCGCAAACGGATTGAAGCTGACGATGCTCCTCGATATGGTGCTCTTCCCACTGCTGCTCGTATTACTTCTATTGCGTTGGGATTTTCTGGAACTGCGTCTATGGTGATCACTTCTCCGTAAAGATTCTGGCAGATCCGTGCTAAAGTTATTTTCGAGGGCGCTTTTTGTTAGACTTGTGTGAGGATGCTGGGCGACAACTAAAGCCATGGCAGTGGAGGAACGATGCGAATGATACTTTCCGGTAGTCTCGTCAAACGATAATGTTTCTGCGGTGTGATATTTGAGATGCTCGTTGAAGTCGGCAAGGAGAACAAGCTCGCCGCAGTCGGGCTCTGGACACAGAGTCGTACCTTCTTGTTTGTCCAGGGCAGGTGTATCCTGGTTAGCACTATTGCGCTTTGAGGCCGGTCTTGGCGGTAGTGAGGGTGGAAGCGGCTCTAGATCATCTATGATTCTGAAAGGGGAGTCGGTGGTGTGGACCTGCTCAAAGTGTAATTGAAGGACGTAGTCATCGGTTGGGCGAACAGTGAAGTCACACATGGGGCATTCCAACAGGCCCATGTTGCTGGTCACGGCTGGGGAAGTAGCGTCTCGAAGTAGAACGTGCTTGCAGATATCTTGGTGAGTGGGAAGACTCAATACAGGCAGCCAAAGGGTCTTTTCCCGGCAGTCTCACGGAAACAGTCACTGCATGAGCGAACAGTCGGTGAGAACTATGATAGCTTAGCATGATGAGAATACTTTGGACAACGGACAAGGCAGCGACGCACGTTCCGGTTAGTGACGAAGCATGGCATTGGCAGAGTTATAGAGGTGTGTGCGTATCAGCTCAGGTCAGCGTTTGGCGAACAGCACAGGCGATGGTGATGGCTGGAATTGAAGTCTGAGGCGAAGACGTGACGAGCCCAAAGAGGTAGTCGCTTACACGAGCCACTGCCCAGACATGTGCCAGCTCACACTCGAGCTCCAGGGTCCCAGGGCTCCAGGGTTGTGCCGACCTATCTGCTGGGAACCGAGAGGGTCTGAAGTCGACGATGCATGCACTCGCGGGCGATGCGCCAACGGTGAGCCAACGGTGAGGTGGCGCGGCGATTGTGCCGGAGGTCCGTAGCTCGGCCCGCCATGGTCCCTCCGTCCCCCAGCCGCCGTGTTGAGGACGTCTATAAACTGAAGACGGCAGGCTGGGGGATGTGAGTATGAAAGGACTTGAACGTTTGGAGTCCAGGGTGTCTCGCACATGTTCATGCTAGCTGGGGACGTCATCGGACAAGGTGCGCCACGAATCGGCCAAAGCTACCCCAAACCCTCGAGCCCCGCCACATGCATCCTCTTTCAATGTACGCCCGCCGCGTCTCCCAGGCTGCCCGGGCACCAAGTCTCCGCCCACGACAGGCGCGGACATGGACGCGCCACTATGCCTCCGCTGACAACCATAACAATGCCAACGACGACGGGCAATGGTTCCAGCGGCTGCGCGCCGAAATGCTGGGGCGAGACATCATCACGTCGCGTGAGGTCCTCAGCTCGACGACGAGCAGCAAGCTGATAGACACGCTCGAGAGCTTCCTCCCCGCCGAATGGTGTCCCCGCCTCGACCCGCTCAGGCCCCATCTCGACGTTGGCCACCACCTGATCTACTTCAACCCCTCCATGCCCGCCGACAAGCTGCTGCCCGACGGCACCGACCCATTGCAGGACCCTGGCGCGCCGTGGGTGCGGCGCATGTGGGCGGGCGGCTCGCTGCAACTCAGGCCAGAGCTGTACTACGGCAAGACGCACGCCTTGACCCTCGACTCGCGGGCCATGTGTGCAGAGCGCATCCAGGACGTCCAGCTGCGAGGCCAGGGCGACGCGGCCAAGATCTTCGTCACCATCGAGCGCCGCTTCACCAGGGCCTCGACCATTCTCGCAAAGGGCAACAAGGGCAGCAAGGGCGTGGGCAGCCTCCTTCCCCACGAGGCCCGCCTGAAGTTTGCCGAGCAGCAACAGGACGGCGAGGAGTGGGGCGATGCCGTGTTCAAGGAAGTGCGCAACCTCGTCTTCCTCAAAGAGCGCACGGCAGCCGAGCTGGACGCCATCACGGCCGGTGACATGGCCCCGGTGAGGTATCTTCCAGGTTCGCCTTGTCCCCGTCCCTCTCTCCCCTGCACGACATGCAGCTGACAAGCCCTCCAGCTCCCACGCAGCCCGACTTCTCCCACACACTCACGCCTACCCGCTCTCTGCTCTTCCGTTTCTCTGCCCTAACTTGGAACGCCCACCTCATCCACCTCGATCCACACTATGCCCGCACCGTCGAGGGCCATCGCAATATGCTGGTCCATGGCCCGCTCTCCCTCACCATCATGCTTCAGGCCATCACAAACTACATCAAGATACACACGGGTGGAAAGCAGTGCTTTGAGTCGATCGAATACAGAAACCTTGCTCCGCTTTACTGCGACGAGGACATGCGTGTGTGCGGCAAGATGACCAAGACATCGGACAGCGGCAACCAATACGACATATGGATCGAAGGCCCCACCGGCGGTGTGGCCGTCAAAGGCACGGTCAATGCTGCTGTGCGGCCTTCCCACACGCGCGTCCATGGAGTTGCGCAGAAGAAGAAGACTCGGCCTGGACAAGATGGGCAGGAGGGTAAGAGCATGTCAATCCACTCCGTCCCGCAGACGACCTCTGACCACAACTCTAGCAGCGAGGGTGGTCTGAAGCCAGTCGAGTCTCGCCTTGTTCTCAAGCCTTTTGTCTTACCACAGACACCCATAATCGATCAAGACAAACAAAGTCCAAAGCTCCAAGACCAGTCACTGGATACATCCACCAAGACCCCATCAAGTCCAGAATCACCTGCTGAAGTTCAAGAACAACATGTCCTACCTCGCCGTGTAGGAGCTCCACCCTCACCAATGAAACCAACCATGTCCCTCCGTACTCGTTCTCTCCTACGCCGCCTCGGCAGTTATGCCCCTGAAAAACCTTCCACAGTACCAACTCCTGAGACATCTCTCACCCAATCACTCCCCATTTCCATCCGTACATATGAGGCCAAGCCCCCTAAGATTCCTACCAGACCCGTCAGATCTCCCATATCTATTGGAGGGGGCGTAAAGAAAGTGCCCCTACACCGCATTGCAAAAGTCGGTAGTGCCATAGACACAACGACGGAGAAATACCCAGTCGTAGCTATCCAGTGGAAAGAAGGAAAGAGAAGAAAGCGGGTCCTGCTAAGGAAATCCAAGTGATAAGTGCCCACAGCTAATAACGAAGAGATGAGTAGTGACATGAGTGGCGAAATGAGCGGTACATGGGTGGAGAAGGGTCATTTTGGCATTCTTGGCTATTTGTAAGATATGTACATGGTGTGACCGAATTCGCGAGTGCGCCAATAAAGGCGTAGTAGTGTGTTAGTGTGTGTGTGCGTGTATTGTTATGGTCAGAGCACGCAAGGAATTCAATACTCATAGGCCTGAATGCACAACTATAGATAGTTCACTTTTCATTCACACATGCATGGCCACGATTGGAAATGGGCCAGCGCGAGCCGATTTGAGTGAAGAAGGGCGATGATTTCATTCCGCCAATCTACAATAGGTAGGTATCAAAGAATAATAGCCCGGCAGCTTTTTTTTGTGCCGAGTCTAAAGAGGATGAGGAAAAAAGAAGAAGTAGGGCATGTACCAAGAAGAAGAGAATTAATGGGTCCTCTCGCTCACCAAATAGGTGTGAGAAGTAAAGAAGAGAAATAAGTACACACACGTCAACGTCGATCCCGTCCATGCAATCAATCATCAAGTTAGAAAAGCCGCCTCTTTATTAAACATTCGTCCCCTTTCATTTCCGTTTCCATTCCCATGGCAAGTAGCCATCTAGGCAAAGTTGCCGCCAGCAGTCTTGGTCGTGCTAGCCGCAATGCTAACATTCTTGACTGTGACGACGCCGCCGTTGACGCTCGTGACCTTGACGTCGACGGTCGCGGTGCCGAACCCGCTGGGGTTCTCGAAGAAGTTGTACTCCTTGCGGGTGGTGGCCTTCCATGTCTTGCCTGCGTCGGTCGAGACCTCGAGCTTGGCAACGGGCACGTTGGCGTTCATGACCTGCATGCTGAACCACCACTGGCTGGTGCCCTCCTTGTTCTTGAGCACAATGGGGGTCGTGATGCCGCAGGGAACGACTTGCCAGTTGACGTTGATGACACCGGTGGAGGGGGTGGCGAGCTTGGCAAAGGCGTCGGAGAAGAGATCGAGATGGTTGGGGCCGCAGCCGGGGCATTGGTCGACGACCATGGCGGTGATCTTGTTGCCAGAGGGGCCGGTGACGCTCACGCAGGCACCGCAGTTGCCAGCACCGGCCCAGTTGGAGTCGGAGAGTGCGGTACCGTAGATGCCAGAGGGGATGGTGTAGCCGGTGAAGGAGCACATGCCGCCGCCGACGTTGCCGCCGTAGAAGGTTGCCTTGCCAGAGTTGGAGCCGCCTAGGGCTCGTCCGCTGACAGGGCTGGTTGACTCGACGGACTCAGCAGGAGCGTTTTTCTCAATAGCTTCAGCAATGGTGCCTGTCGCGCTCGCAGCGGGAGTTTCAGAAGCGTATGTGGGGGTGACAGCCTCGTAGCTGGAGACAGCAGGCTGGCCGTAGCTCTCTACGGGGGAGTATGTGGGGACAATAGTCTCGCTGACAGGGACAGGAGTGTAGATGGGGGAGAAAGTGGGGACAGTGCTACCGTGGGGGACACGGGTAGTGTTGTGGTAGGTTCCGTTGGGGTAGTTACCCCAGTGCAGGCTAGAGGACGAGGCATAGGGAACGGTGACGGTAGTAGAGAGGCGGAGTGTGCTGGTTGAGTACAGGGTCGTCGTTGGCTCGGCCTCAGCAACTTCGACGGGTTGAACAGTGACGTAGACCTTTTCAGTCTCGGTCAAGGTAACAATCTTGGGCTTGCATCCTTCCTGTGCAAGAACAGCGCCCACAAGGGGGATCAGGGAGAAGATGGTAGACTTCATGTTGGCTTTTTTCTTTTCAAGCTTGCTCGACTAGTTGGCAGTGATTTGGGTAGAGAGAGAAGACGGAGTAAACGACTAGCGTTTGAATTCGAGGATTGAATCGTATCAACGATTTGGCGGAGCAGTACAAAAATGAGTGGCAGCAGCGCAGCGGCTTGCAAAACGAATGACTTCGGTAAGGTGAGTAGAGGTCGGAAGCTTGAGAAACAGTAGCAACCACGGACAGGCCGTCCTAAATAAACTACCTCAATCTTGTCATACATGCCAGCTGACTTAGCCTGAAGTGGTGATCCCAACATCAGTGGAAATTTGCTCGACAAATAAATGAACTTGACCGAGCGCGGGCAGTAAAGCTGCAGACGGGTGCGGCAACATGCAGGAACAATCAGCGCCAAATCGATTTGGCAGGCCGCCGTGTCCCATCTCAGGCCTAGACCAACGGTTGTTGGGGGGCGCTCCGAAGATTTTCTGATGAAGTGCTGGGGTGAAGGGCGCGCTAGATGAAGATCAAACGTTGGCGAGATCAAAGGCGGAAAACGGAGTTATCCATCTGATCCCCGGAACGAGGATGTTCTGACAGATTGAAATAAGATTGAAGAGTTTATTTTCCATTTGACGTCGTACAGCTGTGCTGACCTTGCAAGATCTGCGGCGATAATTGCGACTGTATGTCGTGGTGGTGGTGGAGGAGGAGCAGGTGGACTGATGAAACTCGGAATTGGTGTTTCAAGAAAGGCAGGTCGGTGGTACCGCCGGGTATATATTGCGATGCAATAATGACGGGCCGCAATTATCTGCAGCAACTTCTCGACTGCGCTATCGATGGGGATCCAAGTATCACCGCGGATTAGAGTAATGAAGAAGAGTTTGTATAGGCATTAACTCTTACTCTCAGACCTTTGCTGTACGGCCGTTTTTCGGGAGTTAAATCCAACAATAAACTGAGCGTTTCTGCCCAAAGGTTGTTACAAACGTGAGCACGAGCTCACCTCATGTCTGAACAAGCTTCGCAACCCTGGACTTGCATCGAGCACAGCTCATATCCCCGCCTACGATGATCGCCCCACAATCCATCAGTTAACAAATTGTCTGGTAATGAGATTGATCTTCGCTGATTACTGTGTAAGCCACAAATGCGAGTCATCGAATCTCTCAGAAGTGAGAACAAGGGGCAGTAATATCAACGCTCGCCGGGTTCCGTGAAAACTTGCGCGATATTGCCTTTGCTCCACTTGTTTTGTTTTCCAGGCTCGAATGCCAAACGTATCTGTCTGGGTAGATAGTAGGTTGTCCACTGACTGTCCGAATCGGTGCAAGTGTCCAAACATGAGCAGCTGATTCTCACTCCACAACGATGCAGAAATTGTTCATTCCAGGCCCGTCTTTGAGCTTTTTCTTCTCTGTTCTGACCGAGGTGACTGTCCCTGTCCAGCTGAACAAGTAGTAGCAGAGTTTTGTAGTATTCTTATTGTGCCTGAGCACGAATCCTTGACTCTCCATAATGTGCAGTAAAAGATTTTCGTCCAAGTACCGGGAGTTATCGACACATGGCAGTGGCAGTACAAAGAACAATAATGGCATTGTGGTGGTGGTGGATGTCGTAGGCTGTGATGTGCCCATTCGTAGAAATTTTGTGATTCGCTTCAGCATCTCGCCGCGTCCAGGTGCATCCGGAACGTAGTTGAGTACCAAAGACAGGGAGACAATATCAAAGCGTTCATCATTAGACGTTGGTATCGGCCTTTCCATGAAATCTTGTTTTGCAATACCAGGGCCTTGGCTGTTGAGATCGATCCTGGTCATGTGGATGCTGCTCGGGTACTTTGATATCTCATTGCTTGTCGAAAGGGCTCCGACTTCAAGACATCTCAACGGAGCTTCTCCTCCAGTGGCATTCTGACCTCGACTTTTGGAGTCGAGGAATGATGACTGCTGCAGCCAATCAACGAGAATCTTACTAGAGTCGCCGCCTCGATCTTTTGCCTGGCCCTGCTTGCTGGCGGCCTGGTACGTCTTGATGCCGCCATTCTTCTCGATTGCACGGGCGATTTCTTCAGATGTCTTTAGGTCTCCCTTTTTCAGCGCAGCTGCATGCTCTTTCTGTAGTCGGTGATGAGTGCGAATGATGGTCCGTGATCGCTCTGAGCTCATCCGCTCCTTGGGCTTGCTGGATGGCGGTCGGCCATGCGACAGGGTCTTTGCACGCTTTTTCACTGCCATTGCGTTCTCGAGTTGGAAAGTCACTTGGCTGATGTCTTGCCTGCACAGGCCGAGCACGAGACTTCAAGATGCAAGTTTTGGCGCTAGTTGGTGATTGGCTGGCTAGCGAGGCGCCCACATTCGCTCTTTTCCTCTACTCTCCCGGACTTTGAACTTCTTTGCAGCCTCGACTACTAACGACAGGACAATCACATCGCCAAAATGGGACCCAAGCCAGCCACCAAGAGTACGTTGCCGCCTACATCGCCATCGAACGATTGAGAAGACAGCACACGCACGTTTTGAGCGGTTTCGCACGATAACAGCAGTCCTGGTATCGTCAAGCAACTCTGCGAATGCGCCTCGATCAAGCTCCTCACGAGATGGACTCATGGCTAACATGTGCACAGCTTCCACCAAGACTGGCAAGCAGGCCAATGCCGCTGCCAAGTCGGCCCTGCGCGGAGTAAGACTCCCTTGATCCCTTCTTAAGTCGTGTCAGAACCATACTCTGACGGGCTGTTCTTCTCGTGTGGCGGGCACAATTAACGAGATGACAGTCGTACGCGAACAAGAAGCGAGCGATCAGGAAGAGCACCAGCTTCCACCGGTATGCCCCGAATCCGAGGCCGTGTATGGAGATGCTGACAATTTCGGCAGCCCCAAGACGCTCGAGCTGTCCCGTACTCCCAAGTACCCCCGCAAGTCGGTCCCCCATGCTCCCCGCATGGATGCCTCGACCATCCTCATCCACCCGCTCAACACCGAGTCTGCCATGAAGAAGGTACGAAGAAGTGCAGGAAGCGAGAAATGGGGTGGGACAAGTACTGATTTTTTTGATTTGCGCAGATTGAGGAGAACAACACACTCGTCTTCATTGTCGACGTCAAGGCCAACAAGCGCCAGATTGCTCTTGCGCTCAAGAAGCAGTACGACGTCAACTGCGTCAAGATCAACACACTGATCCGACCGGACGGCTCCAAGAAGGCCTTTGCGCGCCTGACTGCCGATGTTGACGCGCTCGACATTGCGGCCACCAAGCTCGCCATTGTTTAAAGAAAAGGGGGATGGTTGGACCGTCTTTCTGAAAATGCATGAGGTCGAGTGGGTGTGTGGTTATACCCGGCGATGGAAAAGTCATGTGTTGGGCACGGCGTTTCATGGGCATGTAGTCAAATGGTGACTGGAATGAATCAAATTATGACATGACGCCACTCTTTTGGCTTTGTCCGAATTATTTTTTTCTGCCTGTGAAGATTTTTTTTAAATTCATTTTATCTTGTGTGATTGCTCAATGTTTTTGAAGATGAATTGACACGGCCAATTTAAACATTTGGCTGTTTGTTCATCTTTGGTCTTGATTCTTTTTGACGTGTTTGTCCATCTATCCATCCATCCATCCATCCATCCAACCATCCGATCAATATCAATATTAATATCAATATCAACATCGACGTCATCATCATCATTGCCATTGTCATAACAATCCATCTCCATCTCCATACAAATATCATACAACCCGCTCCACCACCTTCTTATCCAATCCAATCCAATCCCATCCAATCCCATCCAATCCAATCCTATCCTACACTTCATTTCATTCCATATCATCCCACTCCCCTCTATCCCATCTCTCACCCCCTCAACCTCTCCAACTCCCTCAACACCACCAAATTCGCGTCCAAAAACCGATCCACACACTGCCTCATGCACGGCTCCTCGTACTTGTCCAGCTTCCCCTGCTTGACGGTGCCAGAGGGGATGCACTTGCGGAAACAGGTGTCTGTCAGGGCGTGAATGGCTATTTTTATTCGAATCAAAAAGTGTTAGCAAAGTGTACTTTTTACTTTCTTTCTTTCTTTGGGGGGGTTGTAATTGACTACTTTGTTTCTGGAGGGGGTGGGTATGTGGTGTGGTAATGGGTAATGGAAAGGAAAAGAAAAGAAAAGAAAAGGGAGAGACAAACAGCTTTGGATGCGCGCCTTTTGGCCCTCGTTCATGACGAATTGCTGGAGCTCTTGCTTGTCATTGTTGCTTAGTTTGCTGAGGTCGACGTTGCCGAGGTTGGTGCCGCCGAGGGAGTCCATTGCGGGTTTGGGTGGTGCTGTGGTTGTTTTTTCTTTCTTTCTTCTTTCGGAGAGAGGGGTTTTTTTTCTGGGGGGCGGGTGGTGAGTGTTGGACGGGTTTCGTGTATGCGTGGATGGGGTTGGGGGGTGGTGGTGGTGGTTGCAGCGGGGGTGCGTGTGTTTGAGTTGGGTTGTGGAATTTCTTGACGTCGTTTGGAGGCTTGGGGGGGATGCGGGTGTTAGTCAGCAGGGTTGGATGGGGCTTTCTTCCTGTCTTCCTGTATTGATGTCTGTTTTTTTTTGGTTTGCTTTTTGAGTTCAAAATCACAGCGAGGAGGGATCAAGTCTTAATCTCAGAAATTGAAAAAGTGTAAATTACATGCTCGCTTCGTGATACGTGTAGTACATGTATGCATACGGCGTCTCAAATATCCAGCCAAAGTTCACAAAAACGCCCTCTCTGCCCTATGAACATGTCCACCCGTTTACTATAAAAACTTACACACCGTCAAAAAAACTTTTATCGCTCAGGCGCCAATCATTTCTTTGGGAAGGAAAGCAAAAATAGTACTGACAACCGCCATGATGGTGCTGGTTATGATCAGTGTCCAGTTCAAAATCTTCTCACCTCTACCAATCTCCTTGCCAAACAGCTTCAGGTGGAATGCCAGCGGCAGGATGATGCAGATGGAGAAGCACGCGACACTGCCCAGCAATGTCATGATGCGGTCAAAGGACGGGAACAGGATTGCGATGACGACAAAAACAACAATGGTGACGATGCGAAGGGAGACCTTGAACAAGCCGCGGTTGAGACCAGACATGCCATCCAGCGAGGGCGAAACGGAGAGCGAGCGGTTGTCGAGGCCAAAGACGACTTCCAAAGTGGATACAATAGGTCGAGCGTTGAGGGGCACCTTTGTGAGGGGAATAATGGCGATGCAAATTGCAATGAAGACGGAGATACCCTGAGGATAGCCTTGGGTGAGGAAGATGTTGTTTGTGATTTCGTCGCGTACGCCGTCACCAAACATGAGGATGCCCGCACAGGCCATTCCAGTGTCAATGAGGTAGGTGAAGACGTATGTGATGTTGACAGCCTTTCGGTATTTGTAGGGGTGGCGCATGTCACGGTAGATGTTGGGAAATACCGAGTGGCCTCCCCAGGGCGACATTAGCAGTCCGAATGACAGCGGGATGGTGAGCCAGTTTTCGGGAAAGAGGTACTGGGTTGCAGGCTGGCGAATGGAGCCTGGAGACTCTGCCTTGATGAGGCCATCGGCCCAGACGGAGATGAGAACTATGCCGAGTTAGTCATGTGGGGGGTTGTAGTGGTGGTGGTGGTGGTAGTGGTGGTGATGGTGATGGTGAAGAAGAAGAAGAAGAAGAAGAAGAAGAAGAAGAAGAAGAAGAAGAAGAAGAAGAAGAAGAAGGAGAAAAAGGAGAAAAAGGAGAAAAAGGCCACTTACTTGCAAAGCAGGACGCTACGCCCAGAATAGAGGTAAAGGATAGCAAGCGGAGGGGCAGGAAGCTCAAGGGTATCAGAATCAGGCCGCAGACAATCTTCCAGGCAAGGACGCCCCAGCCAGGGATGAGAGAGTCCATGCTGTCTCCAAAGAGGACGACCAGCGCAACACATGCGGCCAGCAGCTCGAGAGAGAACAGGATGCTGACGGCGATGCGCGCCTTGTTGCCAAACGAGACAAAGGCCAGGTCGGCAAAGGTGATGAGAGAGCTGTCTACATCCAAGCACTTTGCAAGCAGCTTGGCCGTGTACGAGGTCACGACTGCCGAGAATGCCAGAAAGATCATGCCGACCACCCAGCCCGAGTACTTGAGCGCGAGGGGCAGAGCGAGCAGGCCCACGCCGACCAGAACGTTGACCGAGTTGAAGACGGTCTGCGGCAGCGTGGACTGGCCGACGACGACGTTGATGATGTGGCCGTCTTCCTCAATCTGCTTGACGAGGAGCGGCTCGCGTTCCTGCTCTGGCTCGGGGACGCCCTTCATCTGCTGCTCCATGAACAGGCGCCCGGCATGGCGCATCGACGACTCGTTGACGCGCGTGGAGAGACTCCCATACCCCGTGCCATAGCTCCCGCCAAAGGGCGACGAGAGCGAGGGCTCAATGTTGAAGATGCTCTCGCCCCTCGCGCGGAAGCGCTGGTCGAAGCCGGCCAGCAGCTGCGTCTCCTCTGTTGCGCTCTGGTCTTCGTCGACGACGGCATTGTCCGAGGTGCGCCTTCCCTCGGCCTGGAAGGCGTGGCGCAGGGCGGAGCGGTGGTCGGGGGCGTGGCTCGAGAGGCCGGCGCGCGGCAGGTCGGCGGTCTCGTCGTCGGACTCGATGCGGAAGCTGGGGCGCACGGGGGTGATTTCGAAGAAGCCGGCGGCGCGCTGCCACGAGCTGGCAAAGTTGTTGATGCTGTTGACGCCGCCGGCGTCGCCCAGGGCGCCAATCTGCTGGGTCAGCGAGAGTCTGCGCCGGCGCAAGGAGCCAAAGCGCGAGGGAGAGCCTCCGCCCTCGCCGTCGCTGTCGCCATCGGCGCTGGGCCGGCGGTCGGGCGTGTCCCACTGGACGCGACTGCCCTGGCTGCCCGTGGAGCCGACGGAGCCACGGTGGACGCCGTCGTACTGGTCCCAGGTCGAGGGCTGCTTGCCGTTGATGTTCATTGCGAGGAGTGGTGCGGCGCGCGCATTCACACGGGAGAGGCAGGCGTGTAGAGGGCAGACGGGGCAGAGATAAGGGCAGAACGGGTGGAGACGTGATCTAAAACTCGTCCAGACGACCCATGCACGGTGCGGGAGCTACCTGAATCAATCGACGGCTCTGGCTGCAGTGGCAACCGTCGGGAGCAGGCCTGGGCTTGGGGGACGCGCAAAACCAGCACGGCCGGCCGCGCCAGGGCCAAAACCGCCGACGACGGCCATGCAGTGAGGCAGCTGGGACGCGGCCGTCGCGAGCAGGGCGCGCCCCGCATGTGTGCCGTCATCCAGCGCGAACACGGGCGGCCAGCACGACGAGGGTGCGCATGGAGCGTTGCTGGCGGCGGGCGGCGCTGAGTGGCTGCACAAGCGAGCGGGCCATTGTGTGCCTGGGGGGACTGGCGCTGACCGAGTGCTGGGTGCTGGGTGCTTGGGGCAGTTGGGCATAGGCAGGCAGGCAGGCAGTCAGTCAGGCAGGTAGGCAGGTAGCCAGCCAGTCAGTCAGCCAGTCAGCCAGCCAGTCAGCCAGCCAGTCAGCCAGCCAGTCAGTCCAGCAGCGTGGGCAGAGGCTGGCAGCACTGCACTGCACTGCACTGCACCACACGGCATAGCACTGCACTGCACCGCACCACACCGAGCATAGGCAGCCGGCGCGTGTGGTCAAGGAATATAAGCTGGCCCTCGTGCATACATGTACACACATATACATACACATACACATACACATACACTTACACACACGTATACACATACACACACATACACACCCCCATAGTCGCACCCTCTCTGCTGCACGTCGGCTGCGTGTCGCTTCCCACCTGCCCCTCGCCCCCAGCACGAAAATTTAGACCCCGCCCACGCCCACGCCCACGCCCTCGCCCCAAACACTCCTCGCACACCCTCCCGCCACCCCTCCCACCACAACCGCGGCCATGTCGTCCAAGGAGCCCCAGCCCAACGACGCCGAGAAGAACATTGAGATCTGGAAGGTCAAGAAGCTGATCAAGCGTCTTGAAGCCGCCCGTGGCAATGGCACCAGCATGATTTCGCTCATCATCCGTACGTGAGCCACCATTACTACCACCACTGTCACAACTACCACCGCCATCACTACTACCACCACCACCATCACCACCACTTGCACACCTTGCCTGCCTACCCTCTATCCACGCCCCTACTCACCATGCACAGCGCCCAAGGACCAGGTCTCGCGCGCCGCCAAGATGTTGGCTGAAGAATTTGTACGTCTGTCCTCGAGTGAGCCCATTCCACAGCACAGCACAGCACAATTCAGTACAGTACTGTATAATACTGTATTATAATACTGTATAATACCACACGACAACACCACCCATCACCACCCAACACCACCAAACACTACCCAACACACAAAACACTACACAATACAATACAACACAACACAATACAACAAAACACCGCTAACACTACCTCCTCCCCCCAGGGCACTGCCTCCAACATCAAGTCCCGCGTCAACCGTCTCTCCGTCCTCTCCGCCATCACCTCGACCCAGCAGCGCCTCAAGCTCTACTCAAAGGTCCCGCCCAATGGCCTCGTCATCTACTGTGGTGAAATCATCACCTCCGAGGGCAAGGAGCGCAAGATCAACATCGACTTTGAGCCCTTCAAGCCCATCAACACCTCGCTGTACCTCTGCGACAACAAGTTCCACACAGAGGCCCTGAGTGAGCTGCTCGAGTCGGACCAGAAGTTTGGCTTCATCATCATGGACGGAAACGGTGCCCTGTTCGGCACCCTCTCGGGAAACACCCGTGAGATTGTTCACAAGTGAGTGTGCCACTGCACACGCCTCGACCTCTCCCTTTTCTAAACTGCTGCAGGTTCTCCGTCGATCTGCCCAAGAAGCACGGCCGTGGTGGTCAATCCGCCCTGCGTTTCGCCCGTCTGCGTGAGGAGAAGCGCCACAACTACGTCCGCAAGGTCGCCGAACTCGCTGTCCAAAACTTCATCACCGCCGACAAGGTCAACGTCGCCGGCATCATTCTGGCCGGTTCCGCCGACTTCAAAAACGACCTGAACCAGTCTGACCTGTTTGACAACCGTCTGCAGTCAAAGGTCATCAAGGTCGTCGACGTCTCGTACGGAGGCGAGAACGGCTTCAACCAGGCCATTGAACTGTCGGGAGAGACGCTCAGCAACGTCAAGTTTATCCAGGAGAAGAAGCTCATCAACGAGTACTTTGACCACATTTCAAAGGACTCGGGCAAGGTCTGCTACGGTGTCGAGGATACCCTCAAGGCTCTCGAGGCCGGTGCTGCCGAGACGCTCATTGTTTTTGAGAACCTCGAAATCACTCGCTGGGTGCTCAAGGACTCTGCCGGCGCTGAGATTATTCTTCACACCAACAAGGCCCAAGAGGCTGACCGAAGCCTCTTCATGGACAAGGAGACTGGCCAGGAAATGGACATTGTCGATCAGTCGTCCATGCTCGAGTGGCTGGCCGAAAAGTACCGTGACTTTGGCGCTACACTCGAGTTTGTGTCTGACCGATCCTCCGAAGGCAACCAGTTCGTCAAGGGCTTTGGTGGTATCGGTGCCATTCTCCGCTACGCACTCAACTTTGAGCAACTCGCCGATTTCTCAGACGACGAAGACGAATTCTACGATGATTGACGGTTGTGCGCCCTCGCTGACCGCGAGGCAGAGGCCCCACTCCACGCGTCGAGTGATGGGACGTCCGCTGCCCGCGTACATGGTCAAAGTGACGCGTCCAGGATGAATGCAGGAGCAGTCGAAGCAACGACGCTTCGCCTCTCCAGATTGTAGATGAGGCAAGGGAGTGCTTATGGAGGGGTTTGCCTGGTAAGCCGCTTGAACCTACGGGTTAAAACTTTAAAAAAAATTTAAAGAAGAATCTAATTTCCCTTTGTAGGCTGATGACGTACCCATTCTTATCACGACCCACTCTCACTTCATTGGAGAGGCAGCAGTTTCTTTGAACAAGATATCCTTCCGAGGACCGTTCTGGGAAGCAATATTTCGAATGCAGTCATGAAATGCAATTAGTGGGATAGGAAAGAGTAACTACCGATAATCATCTACTTTGCAAGTTCTTCAAATGGCAATTCTAGGGAGGAATGAGAGGCAAATTGATCTATTGTGTACCCGCTGGCCAGTCTGTCGTTGAAATCTAGCCAATTTAAAATTGCGTTTCGAGTCAATCCAGTTTCAACGTGCCATTATGACGTTTGTGTATTATCTGATCAAAAAATAAGCCCTGGTTCAACAGAGGCCAGGCCTGTCATCTTGCACCCTCGAGGTCCCGAAACCCACTACTGTGTGCGGTTTGATACGTTCTGTGAATGATCCCGAAGTAGTGGCCGATGCCGCTCTTACCTCCCGACTCGAATGAACCCTTGCTCGCATTCCTATCCAAAGTCACTTGACCCACACAAAACACAAAATGACAGAAGAAAAGAAGCCTGTTGTCGCCTTTTTGGGGCCAGAAGCAAGTTATACGCATCAGGTGAGTTTGGCTTTTTAACATTAGTCTATTCTCAACCCTGTCGTTGTCGTTGTTGTCGTTGTTGTTATTGTTGTTGCAAATGCTTCCTCGTCGTCTCACATCTCACAGGCGACATTGAATGTTTTCCCAACTACGTCATACACACTTGCCCCCCAAACCACCATTGAAGATGTCTTTGCCGCAGTCCAAACCGGCGATGCGCATCGTGGTGTTGTTCCCTTTGAAAACAGCAGCAATGGCTCTGTAGTTTTCACCCTGGACCTGTTTGCCAATCTGAATGGAAAGTATCCCGATATTCTTGTCTGCGGGGAGAGCTATGTGACTGTGCGGCACTGTCTCCTTGGCTTTACGGACTCTTCAACCGGTGAGAAATATGCTGGAAAAAATGGAGGCGAAGAGCAAGAGCATGATGTAGGTGTAGACGGCAACCTGGGAGTCCTCGGCGGGACATCCTCTCCAGCAACAGCAACGACAACAACGACAACAACGTCAAAAATCCCGGCCACCCCCATCTCAGACCCCTCGCGCATCAAGAAACTCTATTCCCACCCGCAAGCCTGGGGCCAGTGCAAAGTCTTCCTTTCCACGTACCTCAAGCACGCCGAACGCCACGACGTATCCTCGACGTCCCGCGCCGCCGAACTCGTCGCACAGGACAAATCAGGCGAATCAGCAGCCATTTCCAGCATCACGGCAGCATCCGTCTTCCACCTCGACGTTCTCGCCAAGGGGATTGAAGACCGCGAAGGAAACTGCACGCGGTTCCTTGTCATTCAAAAGGGGCCTGGTTCTTCTTCTTCTTCTCCCTCCTCTTCGCCTGCACAAAGCATCACCACTATCAACAATAACAACAGTGATGACAACAACAAAAACAACAAAAAACCATACAAAACCCTCCTCTCCTTCACAATCTCTCACTCCTCCCCCGGCGCACTCGCACACTCGCTCTCCGCCCTCGCCAACCACGGCCTGAACCTCACTAGCATCAACACCCGGCCCAGCGGCGTGGAAAACTGGAACTACATCTTCTTTGTCGAACTGCGGGGCCGTAAGGAAGATGGCGATGATGAGGGGGCTGTCAATCGCGCGTTGAGAGAGCTGGGTAGCGTGTGTAGGGGGTATAGGTGGTTGGGGAGTTGGGAGAGTGGGATATAGAAAGTTGTGTGTTTGTGTGTGTGTTTATGTGCATCGGAGAGGAGAGGAGAGGAGAGGAGAGTCGTTTGCATTCATGTAGTGTGTGTAGTGTAGTGTAGTGTAGTGTAGTGTAGTGTAGTGTGTAGTAAGTATGACATGCCTTTGACATGGCAAGGTATTGAAGAACCACACCACCACCACCACAAACGCACAGACTGTGGAAAGAAAGAAAGAAAGAAACAAACGGAGAAGATGGAAGAAAAAAGGTATGAGTAGAATTACATGCATTTCTTTGAGGGGGAAAATGTCGGAATCAAGAATAGATTTTTTTTTAAATCCATTTTGTTCTTGTTCTTATTTATCTATCTCACTCACTTCCTTTCTACCTCTCTACATACACACCATCCATACCTTGCATAATCAACACAACATAACTGAAAAAGTTGAAAAAATTAAATATCTAAAGACGAGTACAGTAAATTAGAGAAAGGAAGGAAGGTCAACATCACAACACAACACAACACAACACAACACAACACAACACAAACTCCCTTTTTTTCTCTCTCAAAAGATGATTCATTATGTTTTTAAAAAAAAACATTAAAACTTGGTATACCTACCTACCCTTTCTACCTGATCAAAATATTGAAAAATTGAAAAAAAAATTGCATACGCCTTGTTCTAGTTCTCATCATTCTCATTCTTGTCTTGGTTTACGCTGATGCACTTGCACTTCCCGTCTCCAGTGCTATAGAGAGAAAGGGAAAAAAGGTCAAGTCAAGTATGAAGAATGATTAATCAATCAATCAATCAATCAATCAAGCCACAATGACGACGACGACGACGACGACGACAACGACGACATGCTGTTGTTGTCAACTACCTATCAAGTGCGCAAGCAAGCAAGCAAAAACAAACAAACAAACAAGCAAAGGCAATGGTTCTAAATTAAAAAGGAGAAGAAGAAGAAGAAAAAGGAGAAAGATTTCTTGTTTCCCCAAAATCATCAACATCATCGTCATCACCATCATCATCATCAACATCAACCATCATAATCCGCCTCCACACACACACTCAAAAAACAAAAAAAGGAGCGCCAAAGCCAATTAAACAAAAAACGTCTAAAAACTACTATGCCTCCTCCATAATGGGCTCTGTTCCGTTGATGCCGTTGCCATTGCTGTTGCCATTGCCATTGCTATCGCCGTTGGTGTGCTCAAAATCCATCTTCTCCTGCTGCGCAATCGCTTGTTGCGACACAATTTCTGCAAGGCGCTTGAGCCGGGGGGTTTGCAGCCCTGTCATCGAGTTAGCAATCATTCATACATGCATGTTGTGCAAAGACAAGACGTTGCAGGACTTACAAGATGGCGTGTACGTCTCCAACGCTGTAATCACCCTGGGCTCCGCAATCTCGTACGGGCCAGAGTCCTCCATGTCGACGGCTGTGAGGAGCAACACATCGCTCTTCTCCGTGACCCTGCTTGCAACCGCCTTCATAATCTCGCCGTTGATCGGCTGCTCGTAATCGGCGACCAGGTACTGGTTGAGAAGCTTCTGGATCTGGTTGGGCGACAACATCCAGCAAATGTCCTGAATAATTTCAATGTCGTTGAGAGTAGCCTTCTTAAGCTGGAGGAGCTTGGTGGCCTGCATCAGGTGCTCGAGCTGCAGTGTGCCTTCGGGCATGTCGTGCGATTTGCACCACTCTTCAATGCGCGTAATGTTGTAGTTGATTTGAAGACCACGCTTCCAGGACAGGAAGTTACGACGCATGAGCAGGTCGTTGAAGGCAGTGACGCCGACAAGACGGAGCAACTCGGTCACACACTGGGTGATGATAGAGTCCTCGAGGTAAAAGGCCTTCATGGCCTTGTAAACGCTGTTGAGCAGGCTGAGAAGGTTGTCCATGCTGTAAGCGGGGGTGTTGCTACCCTGAAGCAACTTGCCGAGGAAACGGTTGCTCTCGTTGGTAACGAATCCAGGCAGAGACTGCGATTCGATAATGGCAGGAATGATCATCTTGTGCAGCTTCTTCTTGAGCACCTTCATCCAGGTGTGGTAGATGTTGAACTCAAGACTTTCCAAGTCATGCTTGACAATCTCCAACAATCTGTCGTACTCATAGTTGTCCGTCTTTTGCTGCTCATACCAGTCCTCGGCAAGGAAGACAAACGACAACATCTCGTGGACGTTTGAAAGCCAGAATGCACCTGGGTTGATGGCATCATCGCTGTCGTGTTGCATGACCTCTTGCTGGATGGACTGCATGACATTGGCGAGGAAACGCTCAGATTCCTTGACAAACCCGTTGTTCCACATCTCGGAGGTGACGAGGTTGATGAGGTAGGCGGGGAAAAGAACCTCCTTGTCAGTTGGTGGAGGTGTAGTGGTAGGCGCAGGGATCTTGAGATTCTTGATAAGGCCCAATGTGACCTCATCGTTGAGCAAGTCCTCGTCAGCGAGAATGTTCTCAAGCTCATGCTCGACGTTATCGAGCTGGTTGAATGTGGAGCCAGACAAGTTTTGTCGGTGAATAGTAGAACCAACGGCCATCGAGACAGGTCGTGGGCTGTAAGTCACGCTGAAGCGATCCAAATCGCGAGTATCCGGGCCAGCACTTCGTCTCTTTGGCTTCTTTGAAGCGACAAGATTGATCAAACTGCTTGCTGCAATCGGGGGGTGACCATTGGCCAGCTCAGTGATGGGTCCAGAGCGCTTCATCAGCTCAACCTGCTCTTGCAGATCGGCGAGTTGCTGTCGGAGCGACATCTTCTCGGTTTCGGTGACATTGCTCCTCCTCTTGGACGACTCGAGATCGTCGGTGGTTTGCTGAAGCGAAGCGCGTAGCTGCCTCTCCTCTTCTTGCAGGTGTCGCATCTTCGCGGTGCTCTCGTCGTAATTTGCTTGCAGCTTCTTGTACTCGTCTTCCATTTGGCTCAACTTGGCAGCAGTAATACCGGCCTGATTGGCTTCGACTTGCAGCTCCTTCTGTCGGTTCTCGAGGGCACGGCTCCTTTCCTTGTAAGACTTGATTTGCCCCTCGTAGTTCTCGACCTGGTACTTGAGAGTCTTGTTCTGCTCCTTCATTGTACCAAGAGTCTGTGTAAGCTCAACAACCTTGTTCTCCAACTTGTAAGAAATGTTCTTGAGGTCGCGAGCTTCAGCGCGGAGACCCTTGTATTCGCGGCGGGCAAGCTTTCCTCTCCAAAGCGCCTGGATAATGACAATCTTCTTCCTGTATTCTCTCCAGCCCTTGAGCGACCTTTGTGACCGCCAAGTTCGCTGAATGATACGAGCAGCGTTACCAAGCCTGGTGTCCAAAATGTTTTTTCGGCAGAGGAAACCCTTGGCAGCGGCCTGGAATTTGATGACCGAGTTCCTGACCACGGCAAACCTTTTCCTGTCCTTTGAGCCACGCCACACTCGCTGAATGGTCGTCGCCGCCTTGACTTGCCTTGCCTCCTCAGTACGCTCCCTGGTCATGTAACCTCTTGCCAACGATTGCACAGAGATGATAGCCTCGCGCATCTCCAAGTAAACGCGGCGGTAGTACTTGGCTCGGAGGTTCTTCTGAATCATGACAGCAGCGTCGTGAAGCCTGGCTGTACGCTTGTTCTCGAGGAACGCAAGCATACCAGCACGGAAGAAAATCTTAGTCAGACCCATCTGGTACTTGTCGGTGCCGTCGTTCTTGCCGGTGCCCAAAGCCATCTTCAAGATTGCCGTGGCCATGTTTCGGATCTCAGGTGTCCAGTTGGAAGATGCTACCAACATGTAGTATCGCATAGCAAATTCCTCATATGTCCACCTCGTTGGGTATCCAGCGCAACTGATTCGAACAGTCTCGAGAACACCACAAGCTCGCAATTGACTCAGAACCATGGGTCCGTCGAATTGCCAGGCAGCCTTGGCTTCGTTTGGCTTGATGCAACGAATGTAGTGAACGTCGGTCCCGTTGATTGTCTGCATGAGCTCGATGAGAGACGATTTGAAGATACCACCAAGGGTTGGTTTCCTGTTCACTGCTATCCTCCGGCCAGCAGATAGGGTGGCTCCAGCCTTCGATGTAGCGTTGCTGGCAGTCTCCTTCTCTCGGATCTGAGCAGCGACGTCCAGAACCTCGGTCAAGAACTTATTGCTCGAGGCCTTGAGTACTTCCATGTGCTCGTCAGGGACAGTATCTCTGTTCTTCTCGATGAAGCCATCAGACTCGTAGGTAACGTCAATCGCGTAATGGCATACGGTGAAGGCAGACTTTCCGAATCGGGGCTTCTTGTAAAACTTGTGCTTGTCGCCAGAGTAGTTGTGGTGTAACTTGGTCACAAACTGCTCATCAGAACCCATGGGGAGACGCGACTCTTCGTCGAGCAGAGACAGGATACCGAGCTTGCCCTCAATGAGGTCGATACACGGTTGGTTATCCGCAAAGTCGATGAATGTCCAGTCAATCTGCTCTCGCATGTACTCCTCTTGTTCGAGTTTGAAGACGTGCGCATTGAACTCTTGCTGCAACTTCTCGTTGGCGTAGTTGATACAAAACTGCTCAAAGGAGTTCTTTGCGAAATGCTCGAATCCGTAGATATCCAGCACACCAATAAACGAGCGAGCTTGTGCGATGACCTCATCTGTGGCCAGACTCTCGTTTGTGCGCTCGACCAGCCAGTCGAACAAGCTCGAATAGATGAACTTGGCAACGGAATCTCGCACAACAACAGCCTGTTGTTGGGTCAAGTTGGAAACAATCTTCTCTCCTCGCGTGATGAGCTGCTTCTTCACAATCCACTTGGCGAAGTTGTTGGCATCTATACCCAGCAGACGACAGGCTTTGACCAGAGATGGCTCATCTGGGGACAGATTCGAGTCTGTGCGGGTCGCAGTGATTTTGACATCTCCCATGTGCAAAAGAGCTCCGAGAAGACGCCAGATGCCAGACTGTGTTTCTGCCGGAACTCCAATCTTGGTCAAAGACTCCCTTGTTGCGTTGAACTCGGCCTTGTCATCCATTCCGTCAATGATAGGTGCGCTTCCCTGGTTGAGGTAGCTGAACTCCTCCACAGGCTTCAGCGACAGTTCTTCGCGCTCAGCATCTGAAGCTCCCGCAACCAACTGGTAGAAGACGTGGTAATTCCGCTCCTTAAGCGGTTGGAATACTAGTCTTGACCGTTCCAGCAGGTATGTCCTGATCTTTGCTCCGATGATGTCCGTCTGTTTGTTGAACATGATCTCGATGTATTTACCGAAACGGGACGAGTTGTCGTTACGGGTGGTTTTGGCGTTACCAAAGGCCTCCATGATGGGGTTGGTAGCGAGAATCTGCTCCTCTGTCTCACTCATGGCGTCGGCCTTGCCTCTCCGCTTGCCCGGGTTGTCCGGGGACTCTCGTGTCGCAAAATATCGCATGATGTATTTGGCGCTGACCGTCTTTCCGGCTCCGGACTCTCCAGAGACGACTATGGTCTGGTTCTTCTGGTCGCGTAACATGTCGCTGAAATGTGTCAGTGTCTAACCAAGAGAATGCCTGCACCTCCAGTGAAATGCTGGATACGAATGCAGTTCTGAGTGAGGGCGGAACGAAACGGGTATGCTTACGCAAAGGCTTCTTCAGCAATAGCGAACAGATGCGGCGCGCCATATGATCTCTGCTTGCCGGCGTATACCTGCACCATGCCTGGTACATACAGCGAGTCGACACGCGCAAAGGGATTTGTTGCAATCAGAACGATGCCCGAATATGTGTAGATCTCCTTCTGCAGATAGCGCAGCTTGATGGCCTGGAGCACTGTGCAACTCGTCAGCATGTTTTGTCCGTGTCCACATGCATGTGGAGGTGTGCGTACCAGCCGGCTCATTCAAGTGAGACAGGTTGGTGAGATCGTCGCTGGCCTCGAGCATGGCCGGGTTCATCAGTGGGGGCAGATTGGGGTCGTTGCCCGTCTGGATGGCGACGACGGTGGTCACAACGGTCTTGGTCTGCGTGGAACAAGTCGTCAGCGTGTCTCTTCCAAAGCGATCCTCTCTCTCTCCTCCGCCCTCTCTGGTGGCTGCATACCTCGCCGTTCTCGAGGCGGAACACCATTGTCACCTTCTCCCCCTCGATCTGCTTGTCGACCACCTCCGAGGCCACCCAGCCCTCGGTCGTGTCTGGCTGCCATGCCCGCGTGCCAATATCGTAGATGTGAGCCATGTTGGTGTTGGAGAGCGGCGCCCTCGTTTCGTGGCCAGCAGCAGCAGCGCAATATCAGGGTCCACGGCGCCGTGTCCGTGCCGGCGTCGGTGTCGAGTGTGCACTGGTCAGGTGTGCAGCTCCCAGCTCGCTAAATCGGTGCGGCCGCTGATGTTGTCGTCTCCTGCATTCGGGGTCGCTGCAGTCACAGCGAGAGAACCATGCCGTCGTCGTTGTTGGGGGGAATTTCACTAAAAGATGCAGCGGAACGTGGATGTGCATGTACTCCCCACCAAGTCACCCTAGCACGTCGAGAAGCGGTGAGTGGCCCCTCCAGCGCGCTACCAATCCCGGCCACGAGCCTACCACCGCAGAACACCTGGAGCACCAGACGGTACTGCTCTCCTGCATCTCACCAGGTCTGTGACCCGCAGCCCGCCCCAACGCCTGCGTGCATGCTTCTTGTTGGCTGCTGCCGTGCCCCTTTGGGCGCTGCCGCACGATCTCGGCCAGCCGTCGAACAACTGCCATCCGCCCCTGGTCGCTTGTCAGCCACGCCCCTCAGGGCGCTGTCAATCCTAAAACAGCGGCCACTTCCCCAGAACCCTGGCCTGGCACACAACAACATCTCTGTCAGGGCACACTCTCTGAAACCGCTACCAAGATGATCAAATACTATGAATTTCCCTATGAAGAATGCCCCCTGATGCGCCCCCCTTCCCCGAGGACGTGAGCGTGTGTCATCTTTTGTCTAAACGCCATGTTGAATGCTTTTGTTTTTGGCCTGCCGTCAAGTTGAGGAGAACTACTTCTAACATACCCAACGCCATCATTCCATCGTCCTCGTTCTCCCCCCTTCCCCTTCCACGAGTCATCAATCTCAACCGTACAAAACTCTTGTGCGAATGCATGCTGTTCGACATTAGTACCCACATCATCCACTGACACAATGTTTGACTCACAGGAAAGCTCCTCAAGGCTCTGGAAAAGATCCCTAATCTCTCCCTCCTTGACGTCGCTGATATCTGCCATGAGATACGCAATCTCGCCTCTTGAATCAGACATTTGCTTGTCAATGTTGTGATTGTTCAGGATGCCGTTCACTACCATGCATTAGTTCCCCGTTCGCTTTCACCTGCATTCTATCAACTTACCTTGTCTCAGCACACCAGGCACGTTCTTGTGAATATAAACAACACGCATGGTGTTTGGCTCCTCAAGCGTGAGAGTCCTCAAGTTAACCTCGGGCATGTTCACTGCACCCAAGGTGGTGCCTTCGTTCACATATCTAACCAACGCTGTGCTCACCTCAACACCGATGGCGCTCTGCGCCTCCTCAGTGCTACCACCAATGTGCGGCGTGAGAATGATGTTCTTCAAGCCAACCAGGTCCTTGGTCCATGAGTTCAAATCGTTGCTGAAGTAGTCGCCGTTACCGGCTGGCTCGTTGGGGAACACATCGATCGCTGCACCCGCGAGCCTGCCAGATCGCGAGGCCTCGATGAGGGCGGGGATATCGACGACAGTGCCACGGGCATTGTTGATGAGGTAGCTTCCCTTCTTCATCTTAGCGAGCTCTTTCTCGCCGATCAGGTTCTTTGTCTCGGACGTCGCGGGGACGTGCAGAGAGACAAAGTCAGCTTGCTCGAGCAAATCGTCCAAAGTAGCTACTTGACGCGCAGTGCCCAGGCCCATCATAGTCAGGACGTCGTAGTAGATGACATCCATACCCATGGACTCTGCCAATACGCTCAACTGGCTACCAATGTGACCGTAGCCGACTATGCCCAGCGTCTTGCCGCGAATCTCCCAGCAGCCCTTGCTGACCTTGTTCCATGTGCCATTGTGAAGTTCCATGGAGCGGTCGCTGAGCTCACGAGCAAGCACAATAATCTCTCCAATGACAAGCTCGGCAACGGAGCGCGAGTTGCTAAAGGGCGAGTTGAAGACTGCGATACCCTGTTGCGCGGCAGTCTGGAGATCTACCTGGTTTGTTCCGATACAGAAGCAACCGATGACAATCAGATTTTTCGCTTCTTTCAGCACTCGGTCAGTGAGCCTCGTCTTTGACCTGATACCAATGACATGCACATCACGGATCTTCTCAATCAACTGATCTTCAGGCAAACTGCTCTTCAGTGCCTCAACCTGGTAGCCTTGCTTTGTGAGGATACCGACTCCAGCCTCGTTCACGTTTTCCAGCAGGAGAACCTTGATATCCTTTGTATCGAAAGGCTTCAGCTGCTTCGCCAACTGAGAGGCGTTGGAGTGTGTGGGCCCGCTGCCAGCGCGGCCATCTCTGTAGCTTCCTGGTGGCTGTCGAAAGCTGGAGGGTGGGCTATTGAACTGGAGCGTTGGGCTGGTGCTGAGGGAAAGGCTGTTTTGAACCTGGCGTGCGAGGTTGCTGATGCCGCCGGCAATGTCTTGTGCGGGACTCATGATGTATGTGCGGAGGTTGCGGAGATCGCTTCGGAGGAGAAATGCGAGGTATGTCTCAGACTTGCGATACGTAGAATGCTAGGAAAGGCTCTGACTCTTCGAGGTCGACGGATTATGTGCGGTGGGTGTTCTTCCAGAAAGCTCAGATTGAGGGGTAATAATCTATGCAAGATTGATTAAATAGATGTCAGTGGAAGGATGACAGTTGAACATCAACACCAGGAGTCAGAATAAGTCTCCACTTTTGCTCGACTTCTATATGCAAATGCGTCACCAACCGATCGGACCTCTAGTCCTCAAAAATTTCTTGACGCGCCGGCTGCAATGATGCAATTCCGCTAGTCGGAGCGATTTCCAGCCCCTCCGTGCCCCGCTCTCGTAATACAGTGATTCATCGGCGACGCCTGCTGAAAAAGTTGTGCAGGCACAAGACTAGATCTCCACGGGAGCCTTCGTATTGGTGCTCCGACAAAATTAAGCATCATCTTTGAAACATCAGCCTTGCCGTGAGAAGCCAACTGTAAGTTCTTCGCTAGTGTTAGTATCCCAAGCACTACAATCATGAAAACGGTCATTTTATAACCAGTCACAATATGTCACGCTAGTTATAGCAAATCTTTGTGTGACTTTACGGCTTTGTCATTTCGTTCGTTTCATATTCAATGGACTCTTCGTCCTGACACGTCCCTCGCATACCTTGACAACCATGGTAACCCATGGTTCAGGATTTATTCCGTGTTACAGTTCAGTACCGATAACCTGATTCAGAAAACTTGAATGCATTTACAACTTCTCCTCAGGGGGCATCGGCCATTGGTAGCCTGAGATTGCGTTAGATGGTACATAAAAAAAGCTAAGTGATTAGGCCATACCTGCTGCGTCGCTGAACTTGTATCCGTAAGACGACGTGAAGTCATCCAACACGGCAGGACCGCGGGAGCCTGGGTGGAATGTCAGCTTGAAATACTTGGCGAGCCGAAATACAACACGAACCGTAAGGGTACTCCATAGGAATGATCTCCTTGTTGTCATCAAGGTAGTGCAGCAGAGGTGTGAAGATTCTCCAGCTGGCGTCGAGCTCATCGTCACGGACGAAGTTGGAGTGGTCACCCTTCAGCGCATCGAGAATCAGTGATTCATACGCCTCAGGAATCTTCAGGTCGGAGAATCGTCGCCTGTAGGTAAGATCCAGCTCGGTGAGGACAGTCTGCATGCTAAGACCGGGAAGCTTTGAGTTCATCTTAATGTAGACAGACTCGTTGGGCTGAACACGAATGACAAGCTCGTTTCGTGGGATGTCCTTGAAAATGCCAGAGGTCACATCCTTGAACTGGATGCGGACTTCCGTCTTCTGCTCGTTCAAGGCCTTACCCGCCTTGAGAATAAAAGGGACGCCGTCCCACCTCTCATTCTTGATGTACGCCACCATCGACGCAAACGTGGGGCATCGGGAGTCCTTGGGGACTGTGTCATCCTCCTTGTAACCAGGCTTTGTGCCATCCAATGACTTTCCATACTGTCCGATGATAACGTTCTTGGGCTCAATCGCAGCCATTCCACGGAGGACACGGACTTTCTCGTCGCGGATATCTTCGGCGGAGAAGGAAATAGGTCGCTCCATGGCAAGAAGGGTGAGTACTTGCAACAAATCTATGCCAGTTAGTCGCCTCAAGTCTTCACATTTGTGGGCGACTCTTACGGTTCTGCATAACATCACGAATGATACCAAACTCGTCGAAGTAGCCACCTCGGCCTTCTGTTCCAAAAGGCTCTTTGAATGTAATCTACGCTGATTAGTATTCCTTCTTTTCAAGGCCACATCAAATCTCATACCTGAATGTTGTCGATGTGGTTCCTGTTCCAGGTTGCGCCAAAGAACTCGTTACCAAATCGGAGGATGAGAATATTCTTGACCATTTCCTTGCCCAAGTAGTGGTCAATTCGGAAAAGCTCATCCTCAGTCCAGTCAGGTGCAAGTGCCTTTTGAAGCTCACGCGAGCTTGGCAAGTCCTTACCAAATGGCTTCTCGACCTGATTGATAGTGGTTAGCTACATGATCGCGAAGACGCATCGGCATGAGACTTACAATGACTCGGGAAATGCCGTTCTTGGGGTAGCAGTTACGCTTCAGGTGCTGTGAGACGGTGGTGAACACGCTGGGCGGGAGTGCCATGTAGAATATCCTGTGCGTTTCCTTGCGGCCCTCCTCGAGCTCATCAAGGTGCTTGCGGAGCTCGATAAACGACTCGTCCTTGTCATACTGACCAGAGACATATGTGCAGAAGCCGCAGAATTCCTCGAGCTGCTTCTCAATCTCCTCTGTGGGCGTCTTGATGTTAGACTTGACGCGCTTGAGGTACTCCTCATGGTCCATCTTTGTTCGCGCATATCCGACAATACGAATATTCTTGGGTAGGAAGTTGTTTCGGTGCTGCACTACGAGTCAATGATGGTCAGAGCGGGTTATAGAGCGTGCTACGTACGAGACCAAAGAGAGCGGGGAACTGGCTACACATTAGTACGGCTGCTTGCATGCAGATGCTTGATTACTCACGGTCTTCTTCTTGGCCAGATCGCCGGACGCACCCAACACGATGATAACGGTGTTGTCGCGGAGCTCCAGGTTACTGCAAGAATACGGCAATTAGCCTGATGCGCTCCAAAGGCTTTGACTTCCCTCTTGTACTTCGCGAGCAGGCTGCCTCTCCTTCTCGCGGCGGAGAGCGATGTCGCTCAACACAAGGCTTGCAATGAACAACGCGATTTGCTCAGGCGGCTCGACCGGTATACAGACAAGAGATAGATGCAGCAATGTTACTTACCCGGGACCGTCGCCCTGCTCGGCTTGAATCACTGTATCCGCCATTGTTGTCACTGAGTGGTGGATCGCGATAGGTGTGCTGGAGGTAAGTGTCGAGTCAATTCGGGGTTGTCGAGGTAGATGGTGAATGCAAGACCAGAGAGATGTTAGGAAAAGGGCAAACTAGGCGGGGGAAGGCGGATGTGAATGAAAAGGTTCTACGTGGTGGGGCTTGCTTTTAGCGGTCGGCGGTCGTGGTGTTGACGTAGCGAAGGAGTAGGGAGCTTTGATGCGCGTGTTGAGCTCCAGTAGCGGCGATTTATTCAAGGGAAAGCTTCACAACAGGTCTTCGTGCGGGCGAGATCTACTGTCTTATAAAGACGCTCATTACAGAAGAGCCAGCTCATCATTGAGCATCACTAAGCGACTGCGCGTCTCGCAAGGCTTCTCCGGCATCAGTCACACACACGTATCCAGGGCTCGCCGGATCTACGTGTGTACTAACGCCGCACCCCACCTCGCTGAAATTAGGTCAAACGTGCATCAATCAGTGCTTGTTTGATCAGTTCTCGCAGTGTCTCAAGAACGCATATTGTAATTCAATTCTGTACGCCTACCGCGGGGATGCATGTCGGCGTCGTGGCAGTCCTTGGAGATGCATAGTTCAATGTCGGTACCCCGCCATCAATAGCCCGAGCCCGAACAAAGCTGTAGTCTACCAAGTGTTGATTTGCCGCAGAATTAGAATATAGTAATAAGCAAACGGTAGCCCTCGCAACAATAAGATTACCAAGAATGCGAATGTTCCGACCCTCTTCTACGGTATTACAGGCAGCAGCAGCAGGAACACTATCAAGACCTCGCAGACCGAGCCCTTGAAGGATGGCAAGCCTTGAATGTGGACCAGCCCAGGTTGTTGTTTTTCCGCCAACCTACTCCATGTGGCGTCCAGGGAGTGGGATTCAAACATTGTTCCGTGAGCATGACCTGAAGCCATCCCACGACGGGCCGATGATAACCAAAGGCCGGCATTCGCAAATAGCTCCGACACTTGTCCGCGCGACCAATTTCACGCTTACAAACCGTGGAAGGCTCAAGCCTGGCCTGATTACCTTCTGCTCCATTTGCGAGGCCCGAGGCAGCACAAACCCTGTTCGTAAAGTAGAAATCGATAATGGAGTTGTCAACAAAACATACGTCATGCCCGGACGAGTCTGATCAGATGAAGTTGAAGTATCTCCAGGATAAGCTAACAAGCCGTGTATCGGCGCACTTGATCAAACTTGCGAGGCGCCAGAATTACTCATTTCTCAGCACACGATATGAAGACGACCTCAAGAGAATAGGAGGAGGCTTGGAAAGCGACTGAAATCCCTAAAAGAAAAGCTTATCTCATGCGAGAGTCCTCAACAACAACGCAGATTGTGCAGCATCTGGGTTGTCGCTTGATAATCTGGAGTACTTCGTGTCTGAACCACTGGGACCAGGTATTGGCTAGCATAAGAAGAAGATAACGCTCGGTGAAATGGGAGCTTAGTACATAAGCGTTCATTCGAATGTGTTAGATGAGCACTTTGTTTGCGATGTGCTGCAGCGTGCATGGCACTGGTGTTGGGACAGAGCACCTCAATGACAGCCGCTGTGCCAAGACTCACGTGACGCACAAGCGAGGGTCGGGGCTAGCGTCACCCACGGCATTTTCGAATCGCGACAACATCTTGACCAGACCGTACTAACCAGCAGCAACACCACGTCCCTCGGTCCCGTCACCCTTTGTAAACAATCCAGAGGTCAGGAATCATTCGCCATGTCTGAGAAGTCCCACCGCCTCTATGTTAAGGGAAAGCACATTTCGTAAGAGCGCACCAGGCCGTTCGTGGAATGCATATCGCTAACAGACTGTAGCTACCAGCGAGGGTACGACCGATCCAAGACTGACACTTTGTTCTTCGCTCATGTTTTACAGAAAGCGCAACACCAACCCTGGCACCTCTCTGCTGAAGCTCGAGGGCGTTGATGACACGGCCGCGGCGCAATGGTACGCCGGTAAGCGCGTAGCTTGTACGTATACACGGACTCGAATGCAGACAATATGGGGACAGGAGGTTAACAGGAGTGTAGACGTCTACCGTGCTCAGAGGGCTATTCAGGGCTCCAAGATCCGCGTCATCTGGGGCAAGGTCACCAGGCCGCACGGCAACAGCGGTGTCGTTCGCGCCAAGTTCAGGTCCAACCTCCCTCCCAAGTCCTTCGGTGCTTCCGTCCGCGTCATGCTTTACCCTTCTTCGATATAATTTCGGTCACGAACCTCGGGGATGGGCACGAACGGTAGACGAGCGATGGAATGGTCAGGGACACGGCGCAAAATCCGGCATCGAAATGAGAGAATGATAGCGGGGAGGCTCTCAGGCTCGGCCTCTTTCATACGGCATGCTCAGGCTGGTTACGGTGTCATTGTTTTCGGAAACCCATGACAATGGCAAAATCAATCAAGATTCCTCCCAAGATCAATGATATATGATCAATTCTTTTTCCAAACTGTGGCCGTGTGATGAGTAGGATAGACTCAGGATCCGTTAGGCAAACGTGCTGAGAAACTTCGACTAACATAGACGAGACATGCTGTCAACTAACGCCTGCAGTCCCTGCCTGGCATGCCCTCGACAGGAGTACTTAGCATAACATACTGATATCCGAAATCTCGACTGAATTGGCGCTTCGCATAGGCGATTCATCAATAGCATGATACCTCTAGTTCCACTTGTTGTGAGCAAAGACCGCGTAGAGGATCAGGACGACCTTATATCTCCACAGCAATCACTTGATCTTGGACTGGTAATGAAATGTGTTCAATCATGATATTATGTGGCTGTTCGTTGCACAAGACCCTTTGATGTCTTGTCCTCAGTCGATGTCTGGCCCTCTAATTCTATCATCCCAGTACATCGCTTCTATAGGTAGTCGACCTCTACGTGTCTTGAGGGAAATCCAGGTGTTAATCTCTATTGCTATCGTGATCTTCCCACATCGTTTTGTTTAAGCCTGAGGCTAGTCTTTCTCCGACCTACCCGACGAAATTATGTTCCCTAATGATCACCGTCAGAGTCCATTCACCATGCATAATTTTCTCAACTTGCACATCCAAATCAATTCTTGCCAGGACCATCCAGCTTGATGTAGCTGGTACACTCCGGCCGTAGAACACAGCATAACCTCAGTATATCTCGATTCAGATACTGTCTTCAGAAGCATAACCGTCGGCATCAGCGCCCAGACGGATGCTAGCCGGATTGTCAAGGCTGAGGTCATCTCCGGATGGATACGTACACATGAAATCACCGCTTTGCAGGCTTGCGGGAAGTTCCATCAAGCAATGAACGTAAAGACTTCAGCATAGATATGTAAACTGTAGAACTCTCCAAACTCGTCTTTGCTACATGAAGTTCTCACTTCTAGAAGGCCGTCAAATGCCATCGGTGCATATTCTGCCGAACCGTTTGCGGACGCTAGCGATAGTTAAATACGGGGTCACTGTTCATCTCAAGGGTCCACAAGCCAAGCCACAATAGAGCTGACGTTTCCCCTGCAATTCGCAGCCTATACATACACGAATCCCCAAGATTGCGTATATCTATTTTCTGCACACACAATTTGTTGCTTTTTCACTTGTCGCATCACCCCTGTACTTATTCGCCCAATGCGACTCCTATAAGTCAAGGCCCAAGATTCTCGAGTGCGGTCGACGTACACGCGATCAATCCCACGCTTTCCAGAGCCATTCAGAAGGGATTCTGGGCAACAAGATGCCCTCTGTTGCGCAATGGTCAGGCACACCGTCTATCAAGGGCTCTTCTGAGAGCATGCGCATGGCTCTGCTTACAGCGTCATTGATCGGGTTACAGTACACCTCACTATCCTATTGTATAACCAACCATGCTGACTGACCACAAGGTTTACCTGGAATGTGGAAATGACGTATTGCACACCGTACCTCCTCGAACTCGGTCTTACAAAGTCTAAGATCTCCCTCGTCTGGGTAGCAGGCCCCCTCTCTGGCCTTATAATGCAACCCATCGTGGGCGTCATCGCAGATCGCACTACTTCTAGTTGGGGTCGAAGACGACCTTTTATGATCGGTGGAACGGTTCTGGTGTCCATGTTTCTGCTTCTGCTGGGATGGACAAAGGAGGTGGTCAAATGGTTCGTCACGGACAAAGAGGCAGTGAATAGCGCTACGATCTATCTCGCCGTCTTCAGCATATACGGGATAGACTTTGCTATCAATGCGGTACAGGGTAGCTGTAGGGGACTGATTGTGGATACACTACCGATTCCGAAACAACAGATGGGAAGCAGTTGGGCGAGTAGAATGGTTGCCGTGGGTTCGTTGATCGGATATGGAGCAGGTGCTATTGATTTACAACTGGTCTTCGGGCCAATGTTGGGAGATACACAATTCAAGCAGTTGACGGCTGTGGCAGCCATAACTTTGTGTATTGCCATTGGGGTCACAAGTTGGGCTGTGACAGAAAGGGTGTTGATAAGTGATGGAAGTGAGGAGGAGAAGTTGAGTCCTACGCAAGTACTGAGCACAATTGTGAAGACAGCTGTGGAGCTACCAAGGGGCATACAGGCAATCTGTTACGTGCAGTTTTGGGCTTGGATCGGTAGGTTATCATTTCGTCTCTATAGAGTGCATTACTGACAACCAAACAGGCTGGTTCCCATTCCTTTTCTACAGCACAACATGGGTCGGCGAGGTCTACCTGCGATATGATGCCCCAGCAGATGTTAGGAACGCTGCTGACTTGACGGGACAAGTTGGCCGTATCGGCTCAATGGCCTTGATTTCCTTCTCCATCATTACCTTTATCATGTCCGTTACCCTCCCCTGGTTCGTCAAGAGTCCACAAGACGAGACACCAGGTTTCACTCCTCGACCACCAGCCAATGTCGCGTCATTTATGACTAAACTGGAGAAATACAAGCCCTCTCTCCTCACAGCTTGGACAATTTCGCACTGCATTTTCGCTTGCTCCATGATCTTGGCTCCGTTCGTTCAGTCGTTGCGAAGTGCTACTATCATCATCGCTATATGTGGAGTGTGAGTACACAGTGCACCTCTTCCGCGTTGAATGGCTTGCTAAATCTCTCAGGTCTTGGTCCATAAGCTGCTGGGCTCCGTTCGCCTTTCTTGGGGTTGAAATCAACCGCATCTCTTCGCCAAACAGTCACAGTTACGGTCATCTCGCGCGTAACTCAGTCGAGCTTGACGCTCCTATCACCCTTCATCTTAATCAGGGACTCGAAGATGATGGATCATCGACTGGCGAGAGTTCAGGAAAGTATCTTGGTATTATGAACTTGTACACCACACTGCCGCAATTTGTTGGCACAGGTATTTCATGGGTAGTATTTTCGCTGCTCGAGCCTGGAAAGAGCCCTGAGCTTTCTGACGCACCTCCGGAAGAACACCATTCGACGGACGGACCAAACGCGATCGCTGTCTGTCTGTTCATTGGAGCGTGTTCGGCTTCTGTTGCTGCATTAGCCACGAGGCGGTTGAAGCATTTTCAGGGTTATTAATCATTTGGCGTGATATTGAGCAGCTGGCGCATAGAGGACTTTGCTGACAATTCCAAAATTATTTCAACATGGAGGTTGCCATGTTTCCGTCTAGTTGGCGCTATGGCGTGGAGGTTTTTGCTAAAGAGATTTCTTCGATCGTTCCCGCTGTCCCCACATTGTTCTAGAAGGCAGGTGTGGCTAGAGATATGTTCTTGGCGTTTATTACCGAGATAGAAGGCTGTATATCGTGACTTTTACCAGAAGAGGAAATGCTTGCTTGTATGAGTGTAAGACGTTCGCTTTAAGCTACATAGGGTAGCGAGCAGGAAGCAGGATCCGGGACCTTTTCCGATACCACGTTCATCCCTAGGTTCCAAGATTAGCAGTCCCCGCATCCAATCGAACAGCCCGTTACAAGTGAACCTATGAGTATGAAATACAAGGAAAGATACGCGCGGCCAATGTCGGCCTTTGCAGTGAAGAGTCTTGCACGGCAATAAGCTATCGTCAAGGAGGGAGGCGTTGCTAATCGTGATGAGCGTGAGTCGCTGGACCATGAAGGCAAGCATGGAAACAAAAAAACGCGTGCACGCCGTCCATAAAACCATCTGTTGCCCCACGGCACGCAATCTTTTCTGGGCCCCAAGGACGCTGTCTCGCCATCTTGCTGTCTTTTTTGCACCATTTGCAGCACGGTCATCCCCCACTAGTCCCCAGCCAACCAGCCAACCAGCCAGCCAGCCAACCAGTCAGCTAGCGCAGGCCTCTCCCTCGCTCAATACGCCGAACATTTCTGCAGAGGCTCTCCAACAACATCACCACGCACTCAACAACTCGCCACCTGCATATAGACCTTGCAGACCCGCCAAGATGTCTGAGCCGATCCGCAATAAGAAGATGGACTCCATCTCTGCTCCGTGAGTTTTCCTCTTGCCCCACGCCACACACTTCGCACCTTCGAAATCACCTCCACCACCTCCACCACGACAGCCATCATGGACGTCCCACATTCTAACAAGTTCACCAACAGCACCCCCCAGAACACACCTGCCAACGCTGCGCCCATATCGTCGCGCGCTCAGCAGCCTGGTGTTGGCACAATCAAGGAAGGTAAGTCGCAATAATTGCCGTTGTTACCCCACCGACCCCGCGCATAGTCATTTTGGAAGGCTTGACCGCTAATTCGAATTTTTCACAGAGGAACTCGAGCGTGCTGCCGCTGGACTATTCGCTGCTAACCCCGCCCTCGTCTCTATGATGCAGGCGAAGCTCAGCGGCCTGGTCGGCAAGTCGAGCGGCTACGTTGAGTCGCTCCCTGTCTCAGTCCGCCGCCGCGTTGCTGGCCTCAAGGGTGTCCAGAAAGAGCACTCTAAGCTCGAGGCCCAGTTCCAGGAAGAGGTTCTGCAACTCGAGAAGAAGTACTTCGCCAAGTTCACACCTCTCTACCAGGCCCGCGCAAAGATTGTCAACGGCGAGACTGAGCCTACAGAAGAGCAGGTCAAGATTGGCGAGCAGCAGGACAAGGACGACGAGGACGAGGACGAGGACGAGGAGACACCCGAGCTCAACAAAGAGGAGGGCAAGGACGTCAAGGGTATTCCAGAGTTCTGGTTGACCGCCCTTAAGACCCAGCCCGAGCTCGCCGAGATGATCACAGATCGCGATGAGTCTGCGCTCAAGCACTTGGTCGATGTCCGCATGGAGTATCTTGACCGCCCCGGCTTCCGTCTGATCTTCGAGTTTGAAGAGAACGAGTTCTTCTCCAACAAGTCAATCTCAAAGACGTACTTCTACCAGGAGGAGAACGGCTACGGTGGCGACTACATCTACGACCACGCCGAGGGTGAGAAGGTCGAGTGGAAAACGGGCAAGGACTTGACTGTCCGAGTTGAGAGCAAGAAGCAGAGAAACAAGAGTGAGTGTTTTCAAAGTCACGTTGCGAATCGTATGAGCTAACCTGAAGCAGACACCAAGCAGACCCGAGTAGTCAAGAAGACTGTTCCCACAGACTCTTTCTTCAACTTCTTCGACCCTCCCAAGCCCCCCCAGGATGAGGACGATGCCACCACCGATATCGAGGAGCGCCTCGAATTGGACTACCAGCTCGGAGAGATTATCAAGGAGAAGTTCATTCCCCACGCCATTGACTGGTTCACCGGCGAGGCTCTCCAGTACGAGAACTTTGATGACTTTGACGAGGGCGACTTTGAAGATGAGGATGATGAGGATGAGGACGAGCTCAGCGACCGTGATGACGAGGAGGAGTCTGATGATGAGGTAGGTTGACTCTTAAAACTTGTACACACAATTTGTTAATCATATGACAGGACGACGACACAAAACCCAAGCAGGAGACTACTGAGTGCAAGCAGAGCTAAATGGCTCGGTGTGGCTGACGAATTTCCTGCAAGTTGGGACATTGGGCTTGTTCTTCCAATCTATACGCTGGCGTCATGTTATGACGCATCTTGGTGGCTGCATGGTTTTCGAGACATGATCCAACGGTTTCACTAATTTCTTACGACTTTCACACTCCCCACATGATTTCTCAGTACGGCGTAACAATGCATCAAAAGAGTTGGACATGGATGGTTTCGAGATTCTTGGTCTAGTTATTCAACCCAACTACTATGGTCGCTCTTCCCCTTCACCTTCTGCCATATACCAGATCTCAACCAGACACTCGCTAGTGAGATAGTATGACGTTCACCAACGTCTGACGCCAAGTGGGTGGTTGGCGGTTTCCTGTACTCTAAGGAAGATGGTAGATGGAGCTTGAGGGTGTTCAGCATAGTCCTTCTGTTACAGAGCAAAAGTTTGGAGTTAGGTTGAGATGGGTAGTATTTAAAGTAGTTTAGACTGATACAATCGTTCTCGCAATATCCTAAAGTTTTTCACAACACGTAGTGCAAATTACTACTATCTTCTTTATCCTCAGGTTCTCGTTTATGGCATCACGATTACAGAAATTATGTTCTTGTTGGGTTCCTGCTCTCACAAGGAGTGTGCGGTGATGCCTGGAACGAGTTGGTGCGGGGTACTTTGTAGTGGGGTAATATCGGGCTAAGCTCGGTCTGGGAAATTTATTTCTTGGATGCGCGATGCAAGAGGCGTTGCGCGCAATTGAAACTCAAGACTTTTCACTTTGCACCTCTCCAACCTGACCACAGATACATAACTTAGACACTTGGACCTACGTACTCCTCCCACTTCATCACAACCATTCGATCAACCCTCTCCACGCGACCATAACCCCCAGAAGCCACCACCATGGCGCGCCAGAACCCCAACATCATAATCACAGGAACACCAGGTGTGGGCAAGACAACACATGCAGAGCAGCTTGCACGGAGTACAGGGTTCAATCATATCTCCGTGAATCAGATTGTCAAAGACGAGGGCTTCCATGAGGGCAAGGACGAGGAGACAGGGAGCTGGGTAGTGGATGAGGATAAGGTGCGTATACATACATACCTCCCTACGTTCGACCATTCACCAGTTGAAGCGCAAGTCCTCAATGGAACAATCGCGGTAGCTAATCCAACCTCCAGCTCCTCGATCACCTCGAAGCCACGAACCTCTACGAGACAGGCGGGAACATACTCGACTGGCATGCTTGCGACCTCTTCCCAGAGCGCTGGATAGATCTTGTCATTGTGCTACGCTGCGATTCTACCACACTATACGACCGTTTGACGGCGAGAGGGTACAAGGACAAGAAACTCGAGGAGAATATGGATAGCGAGATTATGCAGGTGCTGCTTGATGAGGCGAGAGAGGCATACAAGGAGGAGATCATCGTGGAGCTGAGGAGTGATAGTGCAGACGATGTAGAGGGGAACGTGGAAAGGGTGGAACAGTGGATTGAGAACTGGAAGAAGGACCGGGCGGAGTAGGGGTTATGGCTGTGTATTAGATGGACAGCGGGATATGTGGAGATCGAGAATTGGGCAATGGAATCTCTAGTAAGTACTATTTATCTCATATATCTTGATCTTGGGTTTGGAGTGCGGAGCTTAAGTCAAGAAGGCCCTTGATTTATGCATCAACTTTCTTCGATGCCAACCACTCTTTCAGTTTATCCAGCGCCTTTCCCCGATGACTGATTTTGTTCTTCTCGCTCTTCTCCATCTCCGCATATGTCTGGCCCTCATACTCAAAGCACGAGTCCCAGCCTGTGTCTAGTTAGCTTCTGATGCACTGTTCCATGACCGCTTCTAATGTTGTCGTCTTTAAGAGCCATAAACTTACCAAAGACAGTAGAACCCCGACTCTCTACCAGTTTTCCATCTGTACGTCCTTGGAATAGTACAGGCTCGTGGCCAGGACCCTCGCAGTATGCAAATGTGCAGATTGCTTGTGCAGACTTATCTTCAAAGCCTGAGAGCATTTTGTGGAGTTGCTGAGCACCAAGGGAAAGCATGAACCATTTACTGTGGATGGTCAGGATTGAACCATGAATGTAACAACTCTAGAATATGCTTTCCAAAAGCAAGCAGGGGAGGCGTGCCGGTAAGGTGACCACTTACATGTACGGTCCAGGTAGGTCATTCATAGCTTTGAAGGAGAGACATGTATCTTCCACAAGGACAGGCCCCTTTATCTAGGTGATCGTTAGCAATCGATTATATCTGCTTTGTTCGATATTAAACTTACTTCATTCGCGGCTCTGCGTGCCTTATCTGTGGTGACTTCCTCAATCGTGCCTTGAATCTCAACAAGGTCGACATTCTGATTGCGTAACTCAATAACGCCTTCGAGGATGGCTTGGACCTGCATTACTGCATTGGTTTCGTTTTTGCTTGCAGCGAGTGAGATTCCAGTCTTACCTCAGCTAGCTTATTTTTGTTGCCCGTGATGAAGTTTAGGTGCTTTGGCACTGTGGAGGTGGACGCCATATCGACTAATACGTTACTACTGAAGAAGCGTCTATTGTGCGAGTAAGAACCTGTCGTTGATTGGTTGTGGTTGGTATGCGCTCTTCGATGAGCAGATTGGTGAGTCGGAACGGTTGTTGAGAGGCCTTGATCCTTGAGGGTAAGCTTCCTGAAGGTTCTGTGGCCAGCACTAGCTCTGCTTATTTGCACGTGTCTGACTGTCTTGAAGAAGTTAGTTTGACTCATATGAACCTCCAAGATAGCTCAAGTGATGTACCAGTCCAGTAGACGTGTTCCGTAGTCTGATAATGGGTCACTGGTAGGCACGAAAGAGAGCGTGACAGTACTGTAGGGCTGAAAAACTCTTAACCTAATTGGACGGTAGAAGACATGTAGGGCTGGGGGTACAGCAAGGCGCAAACTCTGGTCTATCGCGTCCAGAGGTGGAATTGTGTTTAGTCGTTCAAGCGAGGGCTTACCCAATCATGGGCCACGTCGAGCGACACCGTGCCTTTCAGCTATCCTAGCGTCTCAGCACCACTGCCTCTCACTAACGTTCACCATCATTCTTGCCTATCGGTGAACTTCCTGTGTACATCGTGCTTCTGTCTCGTTGTTGCTTGGGGTTGAAGACATAGTTTTTTTCTTCTAGCGTACAGCGCCCTCGACGCAATCCTCTGCACCTCTATTTGGTTCGCTCAAATCGTGAGCTTGTACTGAAGCTTGGGTTGTCGGCGAGAGCGAGGAAACAAGCTATTCAGTATGGCTTCACTCAGAGGACTTTTTTGGGGGGTATACACGTCGAATGGAATCATAAGGACGGTTTTCCTTCCAATATGGTATCTTCTACTACTCAGTCCGTTTTTGTTTGTAATCACATACTACTCTAGACTTGGTCGGCAGCTCGCAAGCTTTGTACCGCAAGACTTCTCAGTATTTGATCTTTTGCCGCAAGTCGTTTTGTCTGTGGTGTTCATTCTTCTCCCAACAAGACTACTATCTGGCTCGAGGGATGTTGCGAAGAGTAAAAATGGAGGGACGAGGCGGATACAATCGCTGCCATACTGGATCCCGGGTGTGCGACACTTGTGGAGTATTATTTTTGGCGCAGAAGAGTGGATGAAAGGCGTGAGGTTGGTGATGGAAACTCAATTGATATAATGTGTCTAATAACGATCCAGGGAATCTTCAATCACCAATATTGTTGCATACAAAGCGGCAGGGTCGAAGCATAACGTCGTTTTCTCGACATCTCTTCTGGACCAAGTTTACAATAACTGGGACAATCTGAAGGAAGCGGAGAGCAGCACATGGCCTGTACTTCAAAAGGCATTCAGGATGCCGAAAAGTGTCGAAAAGGAGTACTTCGAGCTACAGCCCGCGATTGAAGAGGCTATTGAATCACAGGTGTTCGAAGCAGGCCAGATGGAAAGTCTCACAACTGCTTCGCTGAAGCTACTATCGGGATCTCTGCCGGACTTGGTCACATTCAATTCCTCAATCGTCGACCAAATGCAGTGGGAGCGCGCGTCAACCGTAGAATTGACAGATGGCACATCAGAAGCTGAGTGTGAATTTGTCTCATTGATCAACGACTTCTGCTGCAACACGATTTTGCCCCCCATAACCGGCACTCAATTCACAGAATCATATGTGCTATTAGCCTCAGATCTTGCTTCGTTCAATCAGTTATACTATGCACTCGCCCTTGGACTGCCGCGCTTTTCTCCAGTTCGAGGTCTGCCCGCTGCTGCGTTGGCGAAGAGGAGGTTACTCTCAAATTTCACCAACTTATTTCATGATCTTACAAACCCACCCGTCAAAAGAGTACCGGATGATGACGAAAGCGTGAGCGGAGAAGAGATGGATGCTGACGATGATACGTCGCTTACAGCACTGAACGAACTCTTCAAGAAGCATAACCTGCCGTCGACAGCAAGAGCAGCAATTACACTTCAGCTTGTACATAGCATCGTTGCGGAAATTGTTCCTTTAGTTCTTTGGACACTTCTTCATGTCTATTCAAAATCGAATTCTCTGGAGGGACAGAGCGAGCCCGTTACACCACTACAAAGGATCAAAGAAGAGACGAAACGTTGGGCAGAAGCTATTCAACCTCCGTCGATACACCCTCTCTTTCCCGCTCCGCCAGAGATCTCATTCGCATCTACAACTCAAGCCATTTCAACAAAATCATTCCCATATCTGCGTTCTTGCATCAACGAAGTCCGACGATTCTATACCTCTTCTGCTAGCACCTACAAGGTCACAAAACCAATTATACTAGAAGAGCAGAGCATTAGCCCTGGGGATCCAGAGAAGTTTGAACTAGATGTTGGCTCATATGTCGATATTGGCTTGTCTACGACTCTTGTTAACTCTTCATCGGCTAGTTTTCACTCTCCCGACACGTTTAAGCCCGACCGTTTTCTGGACACACCTCCACCATCATCTATTGTCTCTCCAACCGATAAATCAGAGTCTTACAAGACCGCGCTTGTTGTATCTATTGTAGCAGGTATTATCCAGCTATGGGAGATTACTCCGGCTCCGAAGAAAACTTTCTTAGAAAAGATTCAAGAGGCAGGACAAGAAGCTCAAGCCGGCGCCGCAGCTATGAGTGGAGAGCAGAGGCCTGTCCCAGGTGAAAACAAGAAAGAAGAGAGACCAGGCGTTTGGGAGATTCCCAAGGCGGTTGACGGATCTAGTATCAAGGTACCCATGGGAGAAATCAAAGTGAGAATCAGAAGAAGAGAAGATCTCCCGAAGCCAAAGGTGTTAAGGAAGGGCAGATAACGGGCATATAATTGCAGCAAAGAGATAGCAAGGGATTGTGCAGAAGTATCAGTGGTATAGGAAAATGCGATGAGGGGTATTGTGAAAGTCATATGGAGAGAGATGAATGATGTTGAAAATGAGTAAATGCTCTCTGTCCGTGTGGTGTTTTCATATGTTCAATTGCTCATGAGCAGGCAAAATATTCAACATACTAAAACCAGTTATAGCTAGACTTGAGGGTAAGCGACCAACCTGATAGAAACGTTGTTGCGCACATCAAAAGCGCAATTGTACCAGCACCTCTCGTCCGCAAGCGCCCCACCTCCTACTACCAAACATGACACCAAATCCCCAAACAACACGTCAACACCATCTCCCAAGCAACCTCTCGTGACTCTCCCAATAGTCCAGTCCCAGTACCAGGCTCGAGTCATATTGCATAATTCCTCCCTTGTGAGCCAAAGTAGCGGTGAGCACGAGACAAGAGCACACGCACCTGCTCACAGACCCTCGCTCGTTCGCTCGCGCAACCCTCCAAAAAAATCCCGCTTCCCCGCGACGATGAACGTGCTCAACACGAACGCGACGCGCTGGAAAAGAGATCGACAGATACAACGGTGGTACTGTCAGCATCGATCTCACCGCAATGCTGCCGAGTCGGCTAGTGTGAGTTGGGGGATGGGTGGGAGGAAAAGTGTCACACCGCTGAACCTTGGGAGTGAGGCGGGAGATTAGGGGTTGGGTTGTGCTGGATTGTGCTCGTGCTGTGCTATGCGAGGTAGGATGGAATGAGAGTTTGGCGAGATGGCGGTGGCAGGGAGGGGCGTCTACAATAGATGGCTTGTGCTATGCTTGAATTCGAGTGAAGGTGCATATAATGGGCGCGTCGGAATGTGCACCAGGCGCCGCGTTGGTAGCAAGCTCTTAGATAGAGAAGGTCTCCAGACTACATCGGAAGCTGAAAGAATGTAATCGGTCTCTGTGCTAATCAGTTCGATCATTTGGCATGGTAGAGATCTAGGATAATTCAGCAGAAAGTGCAAAGCAACACAATGTGATAGGAACGGCCGACAAGAGGCTATGGGTTCGCAATTGACGTCAGTAAACGTAGGCGCGTGACGTGGGGAAGATAGCAAATATGAGATGATCTGGAGTAAGAACATAGCGATCGTTGATCGAGACTGACACGTTCTGTAGTCATGGCATTGACGAAGAGCAGGACATTTGAAAAAGTGTGAAGTGAGAGGGATATCTGCATGTGTGGACGAAAGAAAATGTCATAATGCGTTGAGGATCCAAGTGCATGGCCGGCGACGCCCACCGAGGACACGGAGAGGAACAGCTTGCACCAACGGACCGAAGAATGGTGTAAGTTGTCATTGTCATTTCCGTGATTGCACTTTTCCCGCACCGCCACATAAACACCAGATGCGGACAATGCATCCATGCACGCCGTCAGTACCGCGGAGAGGCATCAAGGCGTATGTTTGAACATTCATTTGTAAACATAACACCTTTTGGATGCCCAGATCATGCCGCGGAAAGTTGAAAGACCCTGAAAAACCCCTGCCTGTTCAACCATGACCGTTTACACGTTCTCAAGGACCGTCTCCTTGAACTCCCGCTCAACCTGAATATTGTTAGATGTATTCTTGTGGATGGGATGTTGGTGTTGGGGTAGGCGTACCTTCTGGCCAGCATCGTCCTGGCTCGACTCGCCGTGCAGACCGAGGAGAGCACCAAGGTCGAACTTGGGCGACTTGAGGAGCTTGACCTTTCGGATGTGGACCTGTGGCGTGTTAGCCTGATTCTTGCTGTATACCCCTCTCTTCTTTTTTTTCAAACCCATGCACGTACGTTCTGCAGGGGGTAGATGCCCTGGGTAGCCTTCTCGATGGCGCGGCCAATGACCTCGGGGATCAGCTTCTGGGTGAGCTGAGCAAGGGTGCACGAGCTGGCATCGCGCTGGATGATCTCAATCATCTTCTTGCGGATCGCCCTGATCTGGGAAGAGGCGGCGTATGTGGTCTTCTTGATCTGGTTTGGTCGGCGCTTGGTGAAAGCAATGGCGAAGAGGCGGAGGAGGTAATCGTCGGTGGTCTTGACAACAACGTTGGCCTCAATGAGGGATTGCCACTTGCGGACGAGCGAGCGGAGCTTGTCCGAGGTGAAGTCGAGGCCGTGGAAGTTGGTCAGGCAGTTCTTGCCCTGGACCTCGTCGACGCGGAGCTTGACCTTGCGGAAAGCGTGGTCCTCGTCCTTCTGGAGATCGGCGAGCGAGACCTCGAATATCCGGCCCTTCAGCGCATCGTTTGCGTTCTTGAGACCAGTGGTGCGGTTGACGAGGGTCTTGCCGACACTGCAGAGAACAGACGGGTCAGCATCGATTCGATCGCAGTGGAAGCAGAGCTGCTGTGCCTCTGTCGTGGCGGGGAGGCTTACTCTCGGATCGCGAAAGTTCCTGGGGCCTTGACGTTGTACCAGTCCTTCTTCGCGAAGGTGTCGGTCTTCTTCTTGAGACCCTTCTTTCCCTTTGAAAGACGCTTGTTCTTGCCGACAGCCATGATTGCGACGTTAGTATTTGGGCGTCGAGGCGTGTGGTGTTGTCGTCGTCGGTGGTCGAGGAGCGAATTTCACACTGGTGTCTGGCCGTGTTTGAATTAAGCGAGTCTTGGCTTGGGTAATCCGGCCCTGGGTCACGTGGTGCCACAACCACGACGATCCTGCCGTGTCGACTCTTACGCTCGCTTGCTCAATGGTTGCATGTCCTGCATTTGAGTCTTGTCACGCTGGTCAACCGCTGGCAATTTTTCTGCACGTGTTCTCCTTGACACCGGTATTGACACTGCTGAACAGCCTCGTCTCAGCACTGCAGCGTCCAAAGCGGCGTGCACAAGGTCATGCCATAGCATGCGAGGGAGCGAGTCGACGATGCGTGCCCATCAAGGCTCAGTGCGCGTCACATAACTTTCATGGGTTATAACAAGAGCTGTGCATGTCGAGGTGCGGGAGTGTGGTTCAGTCTCGTTTATTACTATCGTGGCTCCTCACCGCCACCTTGTGCACAAATCGCACTCTTCTCCACTACACTACTCTACACTACACCGTCCACGCACAAACAAAAAAAAGTGTCGAGTCATCGACTAGCAATAAGCACTGTTGTCGATGTGCTTTTTCATTCTCACGGCTGCGCCTAGTTGCTTCTCAGCCACCAGCCTTCTGGTCTATTCCCTCGCCTCGCCTCAGTGCAGTGGCTGTGCACGACGTCGTGCGCGTCAACAACCCCCACAATAAGTTCTTCTTCTTCCCTGCATAATAGTTTTTCTCAACCATGACGCACCTCCAGCCCCCGCGACTACTTGTCGCGTTTCCCCTTTGCATCGGGAGATTACGCGGCTCGTGTCCATGCGTGGCGTGCCACAGCAACGTAGGTGGGCTGAGTGGCTGGATTAATTGACTGACTCTCCAGTTGGCGACATGCTGAATTTCCATGAAAAGGGGATCGTATGTGTGTTCAGGTAGTAACATAGGTCGTAAGTCTTGCGATAGATTGGCGAAGCCTCTCCCATTCAGTGGCAATTCTTAACCTAGTTGCCTCATCTAGTCATGTCCTGACGGCAGCGTGCTCATGACGCTGATCATACGGGCTTTGGCTTTGGCAGAGCTGCTCAAAGTCTGGGAAGCTGATATAACCATCTGGAGCACTATTAGTTTACTGTTAAGTTTGATGTATTAATGTAAAGGATACCTACCCTGCTGTCTGTACTGTCTTACGTAACGCTCACTTTCACTCCTCCACATTTTCGGTCTCTCGGAGCCATACGATGAGTTTGAGTGCATTTCGCTGTGTCTCATCTCTGGAGAAGGCATTGGGCTTGGTAAAGGTGTCTCGCCTCGTGGTGTGGTAGGTGATGATGCAACTTTGGCCAGCAGAATGGACGCCTTGGTCGGGCTTCCTGACGATGACCCGGAAGAGCCCCTTCGAGAGGCAATCGGAACATGGGTCGTAAGACAAGGCGAAGAGACGACAGAAGGTGTAAGAGGCGGGCGACGACTGCCTGATCTTGATCGTTGAGGCGCTTCGGTGGGTAGTGAGTAGTAGTATCGTGTGTTGTTCGACATGGTGATTGTATTTGCTGTGTGTGTTCTTGTTGAAAATTGGAGGATTGGATCGAGGTACGGATTGCTGAAATGTCAAAATAGAAATGACACTTGGGAAGGCCTGGTAAATATGAACGGTACGCCCAGACACTATTCACCCCTGCGACAAGTGTATACGCCCAGATGCATGTCCCAGGGTACCCCTGTCGATGGCAGCTGCATCAGCGGTCGGCGTGTCCCACTCCACACCTTTGACCTCTGGTCCGGATGCAGCAAGACGCACGCCGCAGACAACGTGGATCGTTAGAGAAGAGCGTTGCAGGGGGCGCTACGTTGTCGTCCGTTCACTCGCCCCGTCTTGCCCTCAGCCAGCACAAGACCATTTATCACCTTCTCTAGGCTGCACTTGCTGCTGCAGGCGTGAGCTGGCCACAAAAGACAAGCTCAAACACATCCACCGCTATTGTTAAGTCGGTCACCAGTGGCACGCTGTTAGCCCTGAAAGGCTGCTCTGTCCGTCCAGCGCATGCGCTTACGGTGACAGGTATCGGCTTCACTGGCTCGTGTTCTGTTCCAATTTCGTCGGAAGAGCGGGTGCGAAGGCGGCACTGCGCACCATGGGGATAGGCGGATAGGAGCCGGATTGGCACAGGAGCATCTCACACCGTCATAGCCGTGCGTTGACGACAACGTTCAGGAATCAGGACCTGAAAATCGGTGGGCGTTCTTAGCTGCTAACGGCGAGGGGCAGGCACATCATTATTTCTTAATCGATAAGACATCACGAAGAGTTGTTTCTTGTGCGAACTCGTAATCCTGAGTGACGGGAACGCCGCCCCTCTATTGTAACTGTTTCCAAGTGACGACATTTCTTGCGTCGGCTGGATATTCGATTAACGCGTGTCATGCATTGCATATCCGGAGCCCACCTGCAAAAGTCGAGAACAGAGCAGAACAAGGACATCCTGCCACAGCCCTTGTGCGATATACCACCGTAACAAGAACAAGAGACGAGCCACTATCGAATGGTTCCGATCGCCGTCTCGTCAGCATTCAATACCGAGGTCCCCCCTGCCATGGAAATCCGTCGAATCGGCACCGGTAGCTGGCTCTCCAAACGGTACCACGGGTTGTATAACGATTGAGCGACAGCCACGTTACCGGCAAGTGAGGCCGCCTTCCCCCCACCGCCCAGAAGTACCCCTCACGTGTTTGATGTCTTGTTGACCGGGTGAACACGCTGACACGCCTCCACGTCAACCGAATCTGGAACCTCTTTCGATTGTTTTGGTCTCCACTTCCCAGTTTTCGTGTCAGCTTTGCTGAACTCAGCTGTGCGATTACTCCCACTAGGATACCTTTCGAACAGAACGGAGACCACTCCGCCTATGTCATCGCATGCTAAAACGGTAACCTTCAGCCGGGGATTATACTAACTTTGCGACTTGTTACAACCTACCTTCGTAGACTCACGAATAGACTTTTGCGTCTGTACGTACGTACACATACTTCTGTACAGGCAGGTACAAGTCCCCTTTGCCATCGAAATTCGGTTCCAAGTTTTCTTCTCGTCCCATGTTCAGTCAACCCACAAACCCACCACGTGCTTTTCAAAATTCAACTCCACCCAAACCATCGTGATTGAATTTGCAAGGTGAACAGAATTATGAGAAAAATTCACATCACACAAGCATCTATCCACTGGGTGGAATAATATGTTGTGTGCAGACGCTACTTATACAAGACCCGCAATCAATCCATATTGAGGGGCACATGCAGGAGCCCGAATATGCCATGCTGCCCAGTTCGTTTCAATCTGAGGTTAGCTATGCAGCCATAATTTCAGGCATGGGCACTATGAGTCTTCGAACCTGTGTAGTGGGTAATATTCATGCGACATCCCGCCGTCATAGCCGCGACCGTTTAGCAACATACAAATTTGCTCTCCAAGACGCCATAATAACAGGATATACAACAAAGCCGAAATTCAACACACTAGCATTGTTTCTAATTTAGAAAGACACTGTAGCACGAGAAGAGCACACTATACTCATCACTTCCTTTACCGCCACATCCGATAAACCGACAACCCCTCACCACGACGACACGACGACACGACGACACCCAAGTATTCTCCGCAAAGTCCAGACACGATTCCATGGCAGATCTCGCGCCGATCACAGCCGAGTGCGGGACAACACATCCACCACACATGTACACATAGCAACATTTACTGAGCCACGCTTACTTCTAGGCCTTCCACCCAACAGAAAGCCGATTCGATATCTACCACTATCCACATGTCAAAATAACGTGCTTGCCTCCAACATGTGTACCTCCACACACACCGACTTGCGGGACAAAGGACTAGACTCTAATCATATGTTATGCGTGAACTAAGTGGGGACAGATCATGGGTGCATTGAGAAGAGCGGTAAGGTAAAACATACAACAGGTACACGTCGATAACATGGCGGTCGAGCCCAAATCAAAGCAAAGCGGGCCGCGCCGGTGTCGGTTTTTCCGCCCGGGACAGCTTAGGAGTCATATGTGCAGGCAGCGGGTAGGGCGGAAATCGTTACCAGGCATGCTGGTGTTGGTGTTGGTGTCCTGGTGATGAGATATGAAACACCGGTGCTGTGTGTTGTTAAGCTTTCGTGCGAGGATACCTACAATTAGAGGGCTCACGTGGCACAAGTGGGGGCAACTGGAGCGCTGGTTGTGTTGCAGTGGTGGGGACTCAAGGAATGAGAGAGTGGTACATTTTTCGCTCAGTATTGAAGGGATGTGAGTATTGTCCTGCGATGGTTTCGAGTTATCAGGCATGAATGACTCCAGGGAAAATTTGAGATGACTGGACACTGCTGTCGTAGTGTAACCAACTTATGGTCAAGACAAAATTTACCTTTTTGACCGCTACAAAGCCACAAGTCTTCATGTAGACCAACCTTACACCCACCCGTCCACACACAACTTCTCACAAAGAATGCAACATACCACTCACCGCTCACAAACGCCAGCATCACCAAAGCAAACAGAAGCAACCATGCATGCCCTGTAATTTCATTCCCATCCTCATTCCCATTACCCCCCCTCTCCCCAAGTCCTAATCCCCGTTACCGATCCTTCGTTTCACTTCTCCCCCAAAGTACCATGCTCAAACTCCGACACACATACACACATACCTACACGCACACACTCGCTGCACCCCCCACCGCACAACCCCTACCACTTTCGTATTCCCGCCACATTGCCCTGCATGGGAACCGCTCACGCAGTGTTACACAACCGCAACGCGCAGTGCCGATCAGCCGACATGGATACAAGGAGTTTATCAATGCAAGCCTCCGTATAGTTCGACGTTGGTCTCTTGCTGTTCGTATATGCGGGTGAGAAGCGAGCGTAAGATGTTGGCGATGATGATTGTGATGGTGGTGATGATGATGCAGTAAGTACATGGGGTTGCTTGCTGTGCGTGGTGCGGGGTTATTGGGTTAAGATGAGAGGGGGTGGGTGGACGTGTACGGAAGGAGAAGTAGAGGGAGGGGTGAGGAGAATATGGAGATGTGGAGTGAATTTGAAGTTGGTTTGATTGTGTTTTTTTGTCTATGGAGTTTTACTTGTAGTTATTTGGAGGACGGGTTCAGCCATCGCGAATAGGTGCTTTTTCTATTCGCACAGAGCAATGTGTACGCGACCTCGGAATGATTTTCCCCTACGGACCGTTGCCGCGCGTGCTTGACCGTTTAGTGCTATTGTTGAGATTAGCCTATGTAAACCGAGCAAATAGAAGGTGAGGTGATGCAACTTACGTCGACGTCTTCCCATCCACGGCCCTTTACGTTGGCCAGTTCGTCCATGGACATGATGTGACCATTTGTGACTGCAGTTTATGTTAGCCCGTGATTCATTCCGTTGCATAGTGGTTGATGCATGGCTTGCGCTCAATTCCCAAAAGAGGGGGGAAAGTAAACGGATGGGAAGCTTACAGTAACCAGCTTGGATTTTAGCATCGATCTCAACACGGCTATCGGCGGGGATCATATCGTCGGGGATCGGGACTCGCTCGTGAATTGGGATGCCTTGCTCGACAATAGCGTCATGCTTCATGCTGTGGAGATTGTCAGCTTTTCCCCGCACGATGAGGGTGAACAACTTACTTGGACATGCTGAGCATCCTGTCAATCTTGGTGATGCCGAGCCAGTGGAGAATATCAGGCATCAGTGCTTGGAAACGCATGTCCTTGACACCGGCAATATTCTCTGTCCTCTGGAAGTACTCGCTGGCCCTGTCTTCTCCTCGCTTTCTCGCGTTGTAGACGAGGTACTTGGTCACTTCACCAAGAGCACGGCCTTCCTTACGGAAGTAGATGACTACACCACTTCCACCCTTCTGGGCTTCCTTTACTGCCTCTTCAATACCAAAGGTGAGATATGGGCGACATGTGCAGATGTCAGAGCCAAACACATCACTACCGTTGCATTCATCATGGACACGGAGGGCAAGACGGGCGCTGGGATCAGACATCTTGGCTGGGTCACCGAAAATGTAGACGGTGAGACCGCCAATTGGGGGCATGAAGAGCTTGATGTCAGAACGAGTGATCAGTTCAGGGTATGAACCACCTGTCTCTTCGAAAAGCGTTCGCCTGAGAATCCCCTCGTCTAAAATTGGTAATTAGCAGAAGTACGTCAGGTATTTGAGCAGAGAACATACCAATGTTGAAGCGCTCTGCTACTCCTGGGAGGTACCACACAGGCTCAACAGCGACCTTGGTCACAGCAACTTCACCCGTCTCGTTGATACAAATCTTGCCATCTGGAACGAGACGGCCAGCCTTCACACTATCTTCTAGCTCAGGAACCTTCATGTGTGCACGGGTGATGGCAATGGTAGGCCTAATCTCAACATCATCCTTGTCCATGATGTCCTTGTATAACCAAGGAGCGAGATGACCGTACGGGTCCATGGCGACAATCTTCTTCTTGTCGCCCCATTGTGGGAAAGGACCGATGCTTGCGGCAGGTTCTGTGTTTGTGAAGTCTGGCTTGTGGCTGATGTCGAGGTTCTTGCTTGCTACAGCGAGAGCATTGTAAATCGAGTACGATCCTCCGTGCGCACCGATAGCTTGAAAGCGTTAGTAACAACATGAAACGATGGTTACAGCAAAAACACGTACCATTACGCCTACGAATAGTATTCGCATGTCTTGACACGACAACAGGGCCACGGACAGCGGGGTCTTTGGCACCCCAAACCATAGGTAATGGGTCAACACCGGCTTGACCGGGATACGAAGTCAAGATGATCTTTGAAGTTTTTGAAATGCTTGTTGGACGAAGAGGCTCTTCACTGGGTGTAGATGGCTCTTCGTACTGTTTGCTAATAGCCTCTACGGTCTTGTCCGACTCAGCCTCCGTTGCCTTGTTCTGACTGAGAGCACTGTTGGCAGCTTCGCTCGCTGCCTCATCCTTCAATTGCTTGATGCCCGCAAGCATGTTCACACGCCCGTTAATCTTGTCAACAGAAGCCGCGAGCTGAGAGTTCTCCAGCCGCATCGCCTTGAGACCGTCCAGAATCTCCTTGAGAACGGCATCACTGGTGGTGCCCGACATGGTTGGTTTTTGGGTGCTTTCAGATAACGAAAGTCTGGGCAGGATATGTAAAGAGGAATCCAAGGGTGGTTGTTGCCCTCTGGCAAGTTGACACGGATGCAAGGGACGAATATGAACGATGGGATGAATTTAAAGTACTGGGAGACCAAGCACTTGCACGGCAGATCAAGCTCTATTTAAACGTTTCGACGCGTCCCAAGAGACACAGAGGGGAGAGGGACGAAGCCACGGCAACGTGGTCGAAGGTGGGAGCTCCAGGACAGCTGACTATCCGCGCCGACGGCGGTGGTCGATTGGAGCGGGGCACTAGCGGGGGCACTAAACGGGCTTATCGACACGTGATTTGACCTAACCGGGCAGTTGCCAGCGTCGGCCATCGGAGTTCTCCACCAGAGGCCAAAGTTCCTCACAACGTTCGCGACGTGTGAGAAGCGCGTCATTGCAGAGAGACGACCACCACGCGCCGACATTCTCTAGCACAACTGCAGCCTTAAAAAAATTGCCCGAATAGTCTGTGGCGCTAAAGCTTTGCAGCCACATTCTCCTGCGCATACATCCGCCGCCTTGCTATACACAACATGGTTCGTATATGCTGCCTTCGGCCGTGTCGCATGCGCCCACTAACCGTTCCTACAGGGCAAGCGCAAATCATCCAGCAAGCCGCAAGGGACCAAGAAGGTATAGCTCCTACGCGCACCCCCGACGGCGTTTGCGCTGACAAGTTGCGCAGAAGGAAAAGCTTCCGACGACGTTCCAATGCCTGTTCTGTAATCACGAAAAGAGCGTCTCCGTCTCTATTGAGAAGAAGTCGGGCGTCGGCAACCTGCAGTGCAAGGTCTGCGGGCAGACTTTCCAGACAAACATCAACTGTATGCGCCCTACCGAATCCCGGGGGGAGGGAGGGTACGTGCTGATACCTTACAGATCTCTCTGCGCCTGTTGATGTATACGCCGACTGGATCGATGCTTGTGACGCAGTAGCAAAGGAGGCAGCGGCTGGCAGGGCTACTGAACGATCAACCTACCGCACCGGCGCGCTCCCAAAGGCCTCAAATGACAATGACGACGACGACGATGACGGATTCATTGAGCAGGATGACTTGGACGCAGAGGGCGAATACGCGGACTAGATTCTGGGCTTGTTCTTTGAACCAGTGTACAACATGCGACTTGATGGATTGGAGTTGGGATTCGCATCTGAGGCGTTTAGGGCATACCACGGACAATGGGCCCACGGTTTCACGGCGTTGTCTTTCTGGGGCTCGTGTATGGTGTAGGATACGGGTTCCTGCTGCGGCAGGCGTACCAACGTACAGATGTGCACGCAATGATATTTGTTACCAAGTACCTCCATCGTCACCCGTTTCTTCATGCCGCCCGTTTGCCTCAGCGCCGCTCCGACTGCTCGTTGTAGCTGAGGTCAGGTCTCCAAACCAGAACCTGATGTGTAAAAAAAAAGACATAGTCCGCTGTTGTTAGATACACAAAATTGCGACCTAATAGCGAGAGCTCCCGAACAAACTTTTTTTTCATTTAATATTCGTTCATGCCATTTATATCAAGTTCATATCGAACCTCCCCCCTCCTATGCCAAACTATGCAATTTATATGTCATGGTGACGATGATGCGAAGATTCTTGAGCATTTTACATGGTGTAGAAGCGGTCACCGAAATCTCCCAGTCCTGGGACAATGTAGCTGCAAAACTTGTTAGCCACAGCGCAATAGTCGAGAAGAAACACTTACTTCTTCTCATCCAACCCCTGGTCAACAAAGGCAGTGACAACCCTGACCTGCGGGAACTGCTCTGCGAAGCTCTTTGCGCCCTCAGGGCTAGCAATGAGGTTCAGGAAAAGAATGTGGTCTTCTGGTACACCCCTCGACTTGAGAACCTCAACGGCCATGAGCGCCGAACCTCCTGTCATGACAGTTAGCACAAATACCCAATGCACACGATGGAGGACATACCAGTAGCAAGCATAGGATCCAAAAGCAAGACCCATCTCTCGGCGATGTCCTCGGGCAACTTGTCGTAGTACAGCTTCGGCTTGCACGTCTCCTCGTCTCTTTGGATCAAAATCTTTCCAATCCTCACAGACCGGCAGCAGTTTCGCAGTCCCTCCTCCATACTCTCTCCCGCACGCATGATTGACACTCCGCAGATCTTACCCTCGAACTTGACACCGGCGTACGTTCGCCCCACTGGCGTGGTGATCTCATGGCCCACGACGGGAAGGTGGTTTAGGCCTTCCTCGACCAGCAGACGAATGATACGGTTCGAGTAGAAGATGAAATCTGCTCGGTTGGTGTTTTTGTCGCGGATCATGCTGAATTTGTTAATAGGGAAGGGGCAAGTGGTGATTCGTGTGATCTTACGTTAGCAGAGCGATCAGCTGCGGCGTTTGGGGCAGAATGTGGACATTTGCCTGAGAAAGGGGGGTGGAGACAGTTGCAGTGGGTTTCTGGGTGTCGGGACGGTATTCAGGGCCTACGCTCTGCGAGGGGGCTGTTTGGGCTTCGGAAGACATGTTTGTGTGGTGAAGTTTGTTCTAATTTTATTTGATTTGGTGTAGAGTGGGGTAGTTGGAGGGGTTGTGGGCTGAAGCTGATCAGTCAAAGAAGATGATTGTCAAGTCGAGAGCGTTAAAAAATTCAAAAGGAGTACACTATGAGGAGCAAAGTCATATATCAAGCTCGTTCAAGTCTTACCTCAGCTTTGAAGCTTGCAGATAGGCCGCTCTTAAATGGCTGCAGAATAGGGTAAAAGTCCGGCAAGTGGGGCGCACTGATGGTCGTCGAGCACTTCAGAGATAGACGAGCATGTAACAGAAAACAACGAGCGGACACAGTGTTAAGATAACGCGCAAAGAGGAGAAGTGGACTTGCCCGTCAGGCACGCGACATATAGGCGACCTCCAGGTTCCACCCTCACTCCGAGAACCGCCCTCCTGTTCGGGTTAGCAAGATCTGATAACACGCGGGGGACCCTGCTTGGCGCATCCTTGCACCCAAACCAGCAACTTTAGACGGCTTTGTCATTGCTTTTCCCATGCAGTTGTGCCATTGAACCGTGGATCTCACAGGCACTGTGAAGGGCAAGACACGAGCGACGATTGCTGGCCATCTGGCGCGCCTGTCCGTTGTTGCGCAGCTGGGTGAAGGGGCTTTGTCGTGCTTGCCATCCTGCACTAGGTGTTCCTACCACTACTGTTACCAGGATGTGCATCTAGGGTAGCTTTTGGAGGTTCATCACGTCAACACCACAGCAGCGCGCACCATGACGACATCCATGTCTTCAATGTTCACCGCTGCGGAACGCCGCAAGAAAGTCATCAGATATGGCAAATCCTCGCGTCTCTCCACGATCCCACCACCGGCATCCAACGTCGACGCGTCTTTCGCCGAACCTGCCTCGCATGCGACACGGAAAGCAGCAGAAGGGACATCGCAGGCTGATGGCGTGTCGCACAACGGACGCGTGAAATCTGGGGAGCTCGACGTTTTCGACGTACCCTCCGAGGACGACGTCTTGCTGTCGCACTCGCTCAACCAGTTGAAGAAGCCTCTGGCCAAGCGAAGGATGCCTGCCGATGAATGGGACGTGCCTTCTTCAGGCGACGAAGGTTCGTTGTCAAAACAGCGAGCGCGGAAAAATCCCAAGCCGTTACGCAAGCTTGAGAACGTGAAGCCCGAGAACGTGAAGTCAGCAGCGCCTGTCTCAAAGAACCCGCAGAAACCCACCCATCCGCAAAAACTTGCTCCAGTGCCCAAGCCCTCCCCGAACGATCCGCTCGTACCCCAAATTCGACGCGTAAAGCCTTTGCAGCCGGTACATAAATCTGAACAAACTGCTAGAGGCGGAGAAGCAGTGTCTCGAGCTGTCGCAAAGCCGAAAATTGCACCACGAGCGATACCGACTGCCTCATCTGCAGCCAGGCCACAACACATTAGTAAAGCAACCTCTGCACTGCCACTCAAGAACGCGCCGCCAGCAGGTCAATCTACTGATCTTGCCATCTTTGACGCACCCTCAGACAACGATGCGCCTCCTCCCATTCGTAAGCCCCATGGTCAGACCTCAACGAGTAAGACGAAGCAACCTACGAAATTGGATTCATTAAAGACTCGATCTAAACCAGAGGAACTCGCCCAGTCCGACGACTCAAACACATCGAAGAAGCGGAAGCGAGTAGGTCAAGTGCCTGTTGATATAGCCCCCAAGGCAATGCTGGAGCGGAAGAAGGAGGCAGTGACCTCACAAGCTAATCACAATTACAAGAGAAAAGACGACCATTTTCTAGCCGAGCAGCCAGCTGTGGTCTCGGCATCTAAGTCTCAGCCTGCAGAGCCTGTAATTAATAAGCCAAGGCGGACCCGACAACGCATGGTGATTCCCTCGCGGCCAGTCATTCCCAAAAGCCAGACTTCTCCTGCAAAATTACACAACATGGTTCTTCAGCAACAGCCTTTACAATCAACCACTGTTTCTGTAGTACCCAGGGTATCTGACATACCATGTGAGGATGATGTTACAATGTACGATATTCCAGAGTCAATGGCTACGCCAGTCCGCACTGCTAAAGCCACTCCGCCTGGGTCCGTGACGCCACGCCAAAAAGCTCTTTTCACCAGTCTCCTAAGCGACTCATGCTCGACTCCGAGAACAGGGATGCTTAACATGGCTGCGCTACAACTGTCAGATCGAAAGCCTAGGTCGCTGATTGGAGACCTAGCTAGATCCAAATCGGATCTTTCTCATACCAATCAATCCCGAAAGGCCAGACTTATTGACACACTCAAACCTGCCGAGACCAGCTCAGAGGAAGACGAGAGTGAAAGTGACGAGGATGAGGAGGGGGGTGTAGATGATTCTAACACAAGAATACATGTTTCAGCAACGCAAAACGGGGATGTTCACCAGACTCGACATGTGGGGAAGAGTATGTCTTCTAGTATGGATGTGGACGTAGAGGTAGCAGTGGAATCTCAATCATCGCAAGTGACTTCCGGAGCTGGTACCCGTGCGAAGTTCACGTATGCGAAGCAGCGTTCCTATCTTCAGGAAGCCAACCCCGAGGATGAGCTTTTAATTTCCATGGATCTCGACGACGACTTTGGTGGGGAGTTCCAAAAGAAGGACAGTCAGTACGAGGAAAATGAAGAAGAGCAGACGAGCCAGGTGCGGGCTCATCACGAGCTTAGGACACAGGGACATCAACACAGATTTCTTCGTGACACAGAGTCAGCGATTGATGATATTGCCAACAAGACAAATAATAGCATACGTCGTACTGCTATGATAGAATTTTGCACCAAACTTGCTGACGAGAGCTTCGTTAGTCAACTTCTCGACTCTTCATTGGCTCATCAATTCTTCGAGAATGTCTCGTCAAATGGCGAAATCATCTTTGACTTTGCAGCAAGTGTAGCCATCATTTTCATTCTGAGAACGGACCACACATATGCGGTAGTAGACCAGATACGTCGATCAGGCATTTATGCCACCTGGGCCACACTCTTAGGTAACGACAGTGACATCCAGCGTATTGTAAAAGATCGCAAAAACAATCTTTCAAGGATTGCGCAACCTTTAGTGACGGAATTCGGAACATTGGTACAAGGCTGTAGCTTCTGGTCTTCTGGCCAGCCCGAGAAGATTACTCCGCAGATAGTAGCCCTCAAAGCCATGGAACTACTTGTATTGGAGCTTCAAAAGGCTGGCAGTATTGAGACACTTGCTACTCAAGACACAGTCTCCCAGCTCATCGATATCGCCTCGAAACCTTGTGAGCGCCTAAAGTCAGGAAAACACACGGCACAGGATACATTGGCTCTGGCATTGATCTTCTCGATTCTAGAAGGTGCATCTGTCGGTGTAAAACAGAACCAGGGCCTGTGGTCTAATCGAATGCTCCAAGGATTGGCAGATTTGATGCCTATTTTCTTCGAAACTAGTGGTGCTTCGCCAATTCTGTTGGCTGTCAAACTTTGCATGAATCTTACCAACAACAAGCCAAACGCCTGTCAGCCGTTCTCCGGCGCGGCCTTTGTGCAACCTCTTGTGCGATCTATCTGTCACAGATTTCAACTTCTCCACACAGGACTTGATCAGGAGGTGCTGACCGAGGTTCGGGATAGTTTAATTCTTAGCCTGGGCGCCATGATAAATCTCGCCGAGTTCAGCGATCAGGCCAGGTCTCATGTCGATGATGGGGAACAGCTGACTGCTACACTGGTGGACATATTTCTGGAGGGGTCTGAGAGAGCCTCTCAGGTACGTTTGCACCTGTGTTTTCTTGCTGACCTCGGCATGACTAACTTTGATTCAGGCTGATTCTATGGAAGAGTCTCATTCTAGTGTCGCAGTTGGATACTTGGCAGTACTCCTTGGAAATCTGTGTCTCAATGACTCTGTGCGAACCAAAATTCAGACACGACTCCCCGACCGACAACTGAACATCTTGGTCGAGATGATCAAGGAGTTTGTGCGGTACCACGAATATGCTCATCGCAAGGCTAAACAGTTTGAAGGAGAAGAAGGGCAAGAGACGTGGAAGAATTATACCACTCGCCTCATGCTAGTGGTTGAGAAGTTGGAGTAAGCAGGAGCCTAGAGGCACCGCCGTCTGAGCAGGACTCAATGTTGTTGCATATGCGGCAGCTCAGGTGATGCCTACTGTCACGATTCACATGTTTACTTTGCATGTTTGGGAATCCGGGTTGCTTATTACTGGGGATTTGACCAGCCTCTTTGGCTACGGGCGTTTTAGGGTTGGGAGAGGGGTCCGCGATTGCAGCACAATACCCATTATACGCGAAGTGCCGCGTGGATCGAATCGGGCGGGCGGGCAGATGATGAAGACTTGGAGTCATGTTCTAAATATGATCCGAAGACGAAAGACATATTGGCCACCAATATGTAGTAGCTATAGTACCGAGACGGTTGAATGCTTGGCGATGCGTGTGTCTATGCATAGAACATATGATGCGGACCGGGCTCACTCTTCCGACGTCTCGCATGTGATGTCTCCCGCCGCCGCCGCCGACCTTGGCCCGGCTCGGAAGATCCCAAAGGCAAAAGTCTCGGGAAATCCAAGCATGTGCAGCTTCTGGCCAGCTACTGACTTGTGGTTGGCTAGGCCAAAAATGAATGATATCACGTAAATTCAATGCCTGGGATTCGTCGATCGGCACCCGCACGTGTCTGTGGATTGTAGATGGTAGACACTAAGACGATAGAGTAGGTAGGGGTGGCATGACAGCGTCGGGAGGATAGGAGGGAGGATAGCATGGAGGGGGCCTTGCGTTTCTGCGTGAAGAAGTAATTTTTTGGTTTGGCAGGATTTTATCCCCCTTTAGCTATTATTGCTGCTTGCACATCTTACTGCTTCTCCCGACTCTGTCTTACTTGACATATCCAGATTCTGCGACGTCATTTTATTGGCAAGCAAGCGTTTTGAAGCTTACTTCGTTTTTTTTTGCCGTTTTCCACCTAGGTTCCTTTTTCCCTCTCTCTCTCTCTCCCTGTGTGTGTGTGTGTCTCTCTCTCTCTCTCGCTCGCTCGGTGAGATCTGCTCCGCGGCGTCATTCGTATTGGGGAGATCGGCACGAAACACGCGCTTCCACATTCATCACTCTTCTGCGTTTTGTGTGCTCTACCTCTCACTACCTGCCCTTCTTTGTTGGAAGCTTCCCGCCCCTCCCCCCCCCCCCCCCCCCCCCCCCCCCCCCC
>JAKUHH010000177.1:1101560-1151863 GCA_022701365.1 Mycocentrospora acerina
CCACCCCCCCCCCCCCCCCCCCCCGCTCGCAAAGACTATTCGTTCGCTCGGCATCCCCAGCACCCCCAGTATCCCCCCACGACTTTTGCCCGCGAAATCGCAGCAAGCAAGATGCCGGCACCCAAACAGAGGAAGATGGCTATTGTCGGCAGCAGGGCTGTTGGTACGTTGCATTGGTTGCGAGACTAGACGTGTTGTTATTGTTCTAATTGTTGTTGTTTTTGTTATTATTATTATTATTGTCATTAACACTGAAGCTGACTGAGTGTGACGTATAGGTAAATCGAGTCTGACGGTGCAGTTTGTCGACGGCCATTTTGTCGACAGCTACTACCCGACGATTGAGAATACGTTTAGCAAGATGATTCGGTACAAGAACCAGGAGTTTGCGACGGAGATTATCGATACGGCTGGACAGGTATGTTTGTTGAGGGTTTGCTTTTCTCCCCGCATTGCATCGCAGCGCAGCGCAGTGCAGTGCAGCGCAGCACAGCATAGCACACCGCTGTGTTGGGGGGTGGTTGAGCTTCGTAGCCAGCCCCCCTCCTCCTCGCCAGAGGTGCGCAACGTCGATTGGCAGTGTTGGGCGGTGCACATGAAAGTTGCAGCTGAAGGCTGGATTTTTTGGAGGTCTTTTGCTAATATGGGATTTGCCATAGGATGAATACAGCATTCTGAACTCGAAGCATTTTATCGGCATCCATGGTTATATGATTGTCTACTCTGTCGCCAGCAAGCAGAGCTTCGAGATGGCGCGCATTATCCGCGACAAGATCCTCAACCACCTCGTGAGTTTCTTCCCGTTCATTCACCGCCTGTGTCCGTGTTCCTCGTCTAACCTGCTTCGTCCAGGCCGTGGATTGGGTCCCCCTCGTCATTGTAGGCAACAAGTCCGATCTACGCCCCGAACAACGCCAAGTCACGCCCGAGGACGGCAAGGCTCTCGCCGAGGAATTCAAGTGCGCGTGGACAGAGGCTAGTGCGCGGTACAACGAGAACGTGCTCAAGGCATTTGAGCTCATGGTAGGCGAGGTGGAGCGCAGCCAGAACCCCGGTGAGCCTGCTGCTGGCGGCAAGTGCACAGTCATGTAAGGCGTTGGAGCGGCATGACTGCTGTACAGGGGAATGCCTGCAGACGGGCTTGCTGCCAAAATGCTCGAGGATGGCAGGGTCCCGAGGAGCAAAGAGGAGGAAGAGAGGGAGGGAGGGAGGAGGGAAGAAGTAGAAACTTTTGGCGGGTAAACGTTTTAACGAGGACATTTTTCAGATGAGTGATGGGGTCACGCTTATGGGATAGACGGCATAGATGGTGTTGGTTTGGCTTGATTTGGGCACAGTTTGTTTCCTAATACTCCTTCAGCAGGGACGGGATGGCGCAATGGGGGTATGAGCGGAGGCGTAATGTGCGGATTTTGGGAGACTCGACTGGTGGTGAATGGGTAACGCGATGAATATGGTCCAAGCATGAATTTGAAGTGTTTTGATGTATCTGGTGTTTTTTGATGCTTCTGACATGTTCTGATGTGTCTGGTAAAATGCAATGCGTTTGAAATGTTTTGTGGTGTCTGATAACATGCAATGTGTTTGATATGTTTTGATGTGCCTGCGTATTCAACGTGTCTGTATATCCCAACCTGTCCGGTGTGTTCTACAGCGCCCGGTGTACTCTACAGTGCCTGTGAATCGCACGTCGACGCTTGCTCTTGCACATGGACTTGCCGCCGACTCGAAGCCCGCTCCACTCATGCAGCAATGCACCGACCACCCTCTCTCGCGCGCCTTGATTGGGAAGCTCCAAAGCTTTGACGGCGAGGGCGCTGTGTTCGATGGTTTCACGTGAACGGTGTGTTCTGCCTACTGCATTGGGAAGTTTGCGGGCGCGCGTGCTGTGCTGGGCTGGCCGTCGCCTCGTCTGGCAGAGTCACTCGGCCTCGCTGCCCTCTCTCAGCCACAACAGGCTGGCCAGCGCCCCACATGTTGCGCCTGCCCCGCCAACCTGGCCCCTGACTCAAGCGACACCAGTACATTTGTGAGTCGAGGGGTTGCGGCTTTGTGGGCACAACAGTCCCCTTCCACAGCCACTTCTGCAACCACGTGAGACAGCATGTTGGACATGTAAGTCATAGTCCCAGGCACAATTCCACTAGCGCAGCCTTTTGGTGTGCAACGTAGACACTGTAAACACTGCAGACAATGCAGACACAGTAGCTCTGACAGGACGCTGGCTGACTTGGCGGGGCAGCAACGACTTCATCAAGGAGCGCGGCGGCGACCCAGAGAAGATCCGGGACTCGCAGCGCAAGCGAAACGCGCCCGTCGAGATTGTCGACCAGATCATCGCCGACTTTGAGGACCACCGCAAGACGCAGTATGCCGCGACCCAGATTGGCTCCAGCATCAACGTCCTGCAGAAGCAGGTCGGCCAGAAGAAAAAGGCAAAGGAGAATGCAGACGACCTGCTCGCCGAGATGAAGAAGCTCAAGGACGAAAAGGCCGCCAAGGAGGTAGAGGCCAACGAGAAGCTCGACAAGCTCAACGCAAAGGCCAAGACGGTCGGCAACTACGTCCACAAGGACGTGCCCATCTCAAACACCGAGGACGACAACGAGGTTGTCAAGACATGGGCCCCCGAGGACCGCAAGCCCGAGTTCAAGCCCGACGGCATCCCCCACCACGGCGTCCTCGCCCGCCTCAACGGCTACGACCCCGAGCGCGGCGTCAAAATCGTCGGCCACCGTGGCTACTGCCTGATCGGCTACGGCCTCTTCCTCAACCTCGCCCTCGTCAACTACGGCCTCGAGTTCCTCTTCAAGAAGGGCTACACCCCCAACCAGCCCCCCTTCTTCATGCTGCGCGACCAGATGGCCAAGACGGCCCAGCTCTCCGACTTTGACGAGGAGCTGTACAAGGTCACCGAGAGCAAGGACAAGCCCGAGACGGACAAGTACCTGATTGCCACGTCGGAACAGCCCATCTCTGCGCTGCACTCGGAGGAGTGGCTCGGCGAGAAGGACCTGCCCATCAAGTACGCGGGCTACTCGACCAACTTCCGCAAAGAAGCTGGGTCGCACGGAAAGGATGCATGGGGCATCTTCCGGATACACCAGTTTGAGAAGGTCGAGCAGTTCCTCATTACGCACCCTGAGAAGTCGTGGGAGGCGTTCAACGACATGCTCGCGACGTCTGAGGAGTTTTACCAGACCCTGGGACTGCCATACCATGTCATTAACATTGTCAGTGGAGCACTGAGTGAGTAGAATTCTAGAAAAAAAAATAGCTGTGAGGTTGAGAACTGACATGTTTGCAGACAACGCTGCTTCAATGAAGCGTGATCTCGAGGCTTGGTTCCCCGTCACCGGTGGCGGCGAGTACAAGGAGCTTGTTTCCATTTCAAACTGCACAGACTACCAGACGCGCGAGTTGGAGATTCGATTTGGCGTCAAGAAGCAGACTGCCACGCGCAAGGAATACGTCCACGCGCTGAATGGAACTCGTACGTCTTTTTCTCTCCTTGCTCTTTCCATTGTTTGTTTTCACGCTATGAAACATGGCTTACTGACGCTTTTTTTTACAGTCTGCGCCACAGAGCGAACCCTCTGCTGTCTCCTCGAAAACTACCAGGACCCTGCAAACGAGTGCTTTGTCGTCCCTGAGGTGCTGAGGAAGTACATCCCCGGCCAGCCCGAGACACTGCCTTATGTTAAGGAGTGGACGCCCCCAAAGGAAGTCAAGGCTGTGCCTGACCGGACGAAATGAGCGGTTGGAGAGGATGTAGGGAGTTGGAAGTTTGCATGAAAATGACGACGATGATGATGATGATGATGAAAGTTTAGCTTGTAGTGGAGTCTTTTGGAAGAAATAGACGGTTTGATGTGAATGGGGTGGGTTATGCATGGTCAGGTCAGGTCAGGTCATATCCACGTACGTTGGAGATGAAGAAATGAAGACTGCGAGATACAAAAGATGTGCAGAGTTTCGGTCATGTTTTGATATTTCTGACTTGTACCTTCTCCTCCTCCTCCTCCTCCTCCTCCTCTTCTTCTTCTTCTTCTTCTTCTTCTTCTTCTTCTTCTTCTTCTTCTTCTTCTTCTTCTTCTTCTTTTCGCCTCATTGTTATCCTCATCATTGTCATTGTCATTGCCATTGCCATTGTCATTGCCCTTTCCCCGCAGAAACTGGGATGAATCAGCTTCCACATCTCATCTTGTGTCTTGCTCTCTTTCCTTCCTAGCTTGCTAGACAGCCACCTCTCTTCTCTTCTTAATTCTCACTTCTCACTCCTCGCTCCACTCTCCACCAGTAGCATCCCCACTTCTCGACTTGCCCTTCTGCCCTCAACGCTAGAGCGGGACTCGAGATGCTTTCACTTCCTTTCCTTTCCTTTCCTTCTCTCCTCGGGTTGCTGGTTCTGCACCGTTTTTGCACAAGAGAGATAGAGAGAGAGAGGGGGGCGAGGGAGAGGAGCCACCATTTCCACTCGACTTCGCCCCAGAGTGAGTGAGTGAGTGCATGTTGTTCAAGATACCATAAACTGAGTGTCACCTACCCACCCACTCATGACGTGAATACGCACTACATCGTGATTGGGGGGCTTGCAACGTGTCACCCACTCTCTAGACGGGACTTTTGCATCGCCCATTTTTTTTAAAGTTCAGTCGCACACGATGCCCGCCGCGCTGAGCTGCCGCATCCAATCTGTCCTTTCCTGCTGCCCGAAGCACCCTAGCATATGCGGTTTCCCGGATACGCTTCTGCTCTTGATGAGGATGAGGTAGAGGACCATGCCGCGGGGGATGTCGTCGAAGAAGGTCGTCTTTTGAAATTGGTGCTGGTCGCATGGGAGGCTGACTTCGAGGCTGTCGAGGGGAATGGGCTGGAGGGGGGAAAAGCGAGTTAGCGTATATGTTCGATTGGATAGGTTTGGGTTAAATATATTATATATAAAAAAGGGTTGAGAATATATGAGCTGAGAGGACTTACGGCTTCCGACACTAGAATTGTGTCTTCTTTACTCTTCTTTTGTAGCTTGACTTTTCCCCAGAGGAAATAATTATCGAGGAGCATCACGTGGATCGGTGTCCATGATCCCTGACTTTTGAGCTTGAGTGCCATACCGCCCTGTTGTTTTATTCGACGAGCGGGCTTGAGGAGCTGGAGGTCGTTGATGTAGTCTGTGTTGGCGGTAGAAAGGCGGCGGCCGAGGTTCTGTAGATCCTCGCGGGTTTGGGCTTCTTCGAGGAGGGTGAGGCTAAGTGTTTGAAGCCAGGTTACTGCCTTGAGGGCTCCTTCTAGGGCTGTTTCTTCCTTCTCTATGGCTGCTTGGTCGATTGGTTGGGAAATATTGATCAGTTCTTGGATTTTGCTCCGGTAGATTTCTAGCTGGGAAATGGGAAGCTTCAAATATTCTTCCCATCCCATGCCAAAGCTGACGATGCTCAGTCCGAGCGTGTTGACAAACGGCGAGAATTTTGCGTCCGTACTCTGCGTGGCTCGTAAGGATGCTGCGGCATGTGGCATTGCCTGGCAGTATTCTCGGTACACTTTTTGCATCTTGGTTGCCCAAGTCTGGAACAAAGACGGATCGCAAACCGTATTTTCGTCTTTTGAAATCTGCAATTCTAGCTCCCCAAGTAGGATCTCCTTGTGGAGGATCGCCATTTGCTCTCCTAGCAAGATGGCTTCTAGGTGCTTCTCAAGACGTGGCCATTCCCGTATAATATTGTTATAAAATAGCGTACGAAGCTTCACCATCCTATCGACAAACTTTTGCTCACAGTCTACGAGCGAGGTCCAGATTCCGTGCATCTCAATACTCTTCGGAGACGACAATGCCACAGATGATTCAGACATGGACGGATTGGCATACATGTTTCCAAGGAAGTTGTGAGATGCTTTATGGACTAATGGCAGTGGTTTTCGCACAGGCTTTCTCGGCGTATAGAAGTTCTGGGACGCAGGCTCATACGTGGTAAACGACGAGGTTGTGGAATTGGCCGATAGTATTGAAGGCGGTTCCGAGGTCAACACACTGTCAGATGATGCCGAACGCGCCTTCGGTATGATGGGCATGGATTTTCCACTACGTAGTTGTTGTACGCCGGGGCGACGTGGGGGTAGTGGAGGTACACTATCAAAAATCGCTTGAGCACCTTCACTGTACGATCGAGATGGCACGGGGAGTGGCGTGTTTGAGGCTTTTCTGGAGGAGTTGCCGCCGTCACGTGAAGATGTGAGATATGGCGCCGTCGAAGTGATACGGGGCATGTAGGGAAGGATGCTGTGCTCAATCGAGTCCAACATGTCTGACTCGTAGTCTGTGGATTCAGGTTCGGATACCAAGTTGTGTTGCTCCTCATTTTCTGTCATGAACATTGTCTTTTGGGAGGCCTGTTGCACAGGATCCTTTTCGAAGTCGGCGACGTTACGACCAAAATCCTTCTCGTAATCAACGGCATTATGACCAAAATCTTTTTCATAGTCGGCAGTATCATGATCAAACGTGGAAGCATCCAATTCGTCCTCCAGAATCTCGTTTCCTAGGAACGGGTTTATCTTGTCTTCAGTTTTCGATGTGTATATAGCCATCGCTCTTCGATAGGCCTTAGAATTGACCACCTCATCGTCGAACCCAAACTCGGTAGATTTAAGGATGGAATCTGCATCAGCAGCATCTTCTGCTGAGATCACAGGGCTGAACATTGACTCCGGCACCTTAATTCGAGGATGCGACTGGCGCAAGGTCCTGGAGCGCTTCATCACCTTGTCCAGCTTTTCGCTATTGGCCTCCACCAACTTCTTAATATCTACCATTGACTCCATCTGCAAGCCTTGAATCAGCAGACTGAGCGCCGACTGTTGACCGCGTATCTGCTGCAGGAGCTCTTTAAAAGTCTCTTCTTTCCACAAAAACTTGGCTCTGTCTCTGCGCCTCAGATCGTCATTCTCTGCTCTGATCATGAGATCCCGTACTTCTTCTTCTAGACATCCATAGACGACCCGGCATCCTGTCAAAGCTCGGTCGAACGTTTCGAGCAGCTGAGGCTTACTCTGCAAGGCGTCATGCTGCAAGAGATTCTGCACCTGGGAAAGTGATGCTGCAATTACCATCGACTCGGAGTAAATCGCGGTAATGAGGATGGAGGCATCTTTGTAATGTGAACGGAGGTCGTACAGATCTTTGGCAGACTGGATACATTGCGGAAGAGCGGCTATCTACACTCAATTGTCAGCCATGCGCAAGTACATAAAGCTGACAGTACTTATGTCATGCTCAAGAATGATTTTCTACATACTATACCGAATACTGCTGAGACGGGCTCCATGACTTTGTGCTGGCGCTCGAGAGCAACCGAGCAGCAACGAAACTGGAAGAAAGACGCGTATCGTGCGACAACATCGTAAAGGTGCGACACGTTCTCACGGGCCGTTCAGGCCCCCGAAAGTACGCGTTGCGTTAAAGATGTGCACTAAGCTATATTTAGATGAAATCCCCGTTATCCCCGCAAGCAAGGTACATCACTCAACTTCTGAAGATAGGAGAATGAAATTGAGTATGATGAGATGATATTCGATACACAAGAGCTGTTTAATCAACTAAACGAAGGAAAATACTGCGACCACTGCGGCGTGCTGTAGACTCCTGCAGGGACTGATCTCAGACCTGCAAAGATTTCGACAAACATGTAAAGTCTAAGCAGCAAATAACCCAACGTCGGTGAACCAATTACCCACCTATTGTCCAGAAGTTTTATTTCAAGATACTCATCAATTACGCCTAACAGAGGAAGAAGTAACGGCAGAACCGTTACGCCTATGCTGCTGATTCTCCATAAGAGCATCTCTATGCAGGTCGGGAAATGAAAACCCCAGCCAATAAGATGCATGCCACCAAAAGATAAGGATGTGACTAATATACTTAAAATGAAGGTTCTAGCTTTATTTTCTCCTTCTGTATTCAAGAAGCGAATCCTCTCGATGGGTTGGACTGGAAGTGGGGATTGGCTTTGAAGGACAATTGGTGTACGAACATCAAAGGGTTTGTGCCACCAAGCCGCATACATGACAGCAGCAGTAACTACACTGCCCAGTGTGAAGAGTTCCAATGTAGTGATGGATAACCCTTGTGTGGCGCGGCCGATAATCTGTGTCACGAACCAAAGTACCTGAGCCAGAGTCAAGGACTTCACGATCCAGTTGGCCTTGCTGCGATCCTCAATTTCAGACTCATCAGTTTCAGGCCAGGACATTTCGCCCGCTTCAAAGCATTTTACCAGTTCTGTTGTTCCGACGCGAATGATAGTTGTATGAGCACCGGTTGTAGACTCTATTGCAAAGCCACCCATTTGTAGGAAGAAACATTTCACGAGTGACCAGCCAGGGGTCTAATTCAAGTTAGAGATGACATGCATTACGAATATGTTCTACTTACTCTTCGTCTGATCATCCAAGCGGACTCAAGCTCTCGTAAGGCTGCCATAGCAGTGAACTCAGGTGCGAGCAAAACAGTTATAAGTAGTCCTAAACGTCTTCGAAACGTGGTCATCTGTGTATCGCCTGCTCCTGGAAGGTTTGGATGTACGGCACTCCAAGTACATAGGAAGATTGTAACAAAGCAACTCCACACAAGACCAATGGTTCCTCGGCCTTTGGGCTCGGACATCCAGCCTACGGTAGTATTACTAGAACTCATTTTTTAACACAAAGAGATCAGATTGAGGTGGTCAACATGACCATATTGACTAGAAGACGCGAGAAACCCCCACTTAAATCCTCCCTGAGGAGAAGGCTGAGTCTCAGCCTCAGCCTTGTGATGTCTGCCTCAACACTGACATGACCACTCGCCAGACTAGACGACATGCGCCACCACATCAACGTGGCAGCATAATGACTAATGATCGCAAGTTTGTTGCTACTTTCTGTTGTACTGATAGGCTCATCTAGCCACTGAGGCTAAAAGAAGTGGAAGGTAAAATCGCTCCATGGCATTATCAGCTGCTGCGCCTCATGTGGTCTAGAAATGCGGTACCATGACGTGAATATAGGTCCAGCAGCGCTAAGAAAAACAAGAGTGAGCTGGCAAGTTACTCGGTTTTTGTGGCAGGTGCTGCATTCATTCCAATCAAACCGTGTATTGAGGCGAAGCAGAAAAGTACGAGCTTGGTGACATGAGTAACGCCAAGCAGCGCAAGATTATAAGAGAGAGAGAGGAAAGAACGATGCTTCAAACTGCACATACATCATAATCACATTGTAGAAAGAACGCCTTTCGGGTGATTCGAACATTCTCAATTCATCCTACGTATTTGGCCATCCATGCATATGAAGTACCAAAAAAGTCATACAGTCGCGCCGTATCACTCTCCCCCCACTATCAGCACCACTATCCATTAACCCTGTATCCACACCCAATCTTCAAAGTAAATGTGAAAGTTGTCAAAGAGGCCAGCAGAGCTATCAAAGCTCGTTTGGAAAGAACGCCGTTGTGTATGATTCGCGAAGCTCGAGCCAAAAAACAAAAACAGGCAATGTTGCGCTTGTGCTCGATGCTCGGTTGCAGGACAGGGACAGGAATTGTGTTACTGCTAGTCGCATATGCCAGCGCTGGGAAACGAAGAAGTGAAAAGTGTTGTACAAAGGGTGTAGATACGCTAGGAGTCTGTGGTGATGACAGAGATAGGTTGATGTTGATGAAGCGTTCGAGTGCTGAATGCCAATCAAACTGGTGTAGACATCAATGGATTATGGCTGTTTGTTTACTGAGATAGCGTGGCTCAATACCTGCGCAACGCATTCGGGAACACGGGAGTGAAATGTCGACAGCGAAAGTAACGAGAAACATGGAGTAGACATGCTCACTAGATCTCGACTGTCTTAAGCTCAGAAGCATCGGCGACAGGGCTCTTCAACACCTTGTTTTCCTTGTCATCTTTCGCGTCATCTGTGTCCTTTGAGTCTTTTGAATCCTTTGAGTCCTTTGAGTCCTTTGCATCCTTGTTCTCCTTGTCACTGCTCAGGCTTCCCCTAGTCTGGAAGTCGTCGCTTGGCCTTGGGGTATCGACAGAGATTAGCTTGTCTATGGAAGCTTCTGCCTTTGAGTCCGCATCAGTGTGCACGCGAATAGGTTGCGCAGATTCTTCGGCAACTCTCGCTAGAGGACTTGAAAGCTTGCCTCGCGGGCTAACACCCTTAGTCTTTAGTGATAGACGATGAGGGCTTCGACCGCGGTCCTCTGGTCCCATGACAGGACTGTGGTAAGGGCTGCTAGCCGTGCTGCTAGGAACCACCCCTCCGGGAGCATTAGGGTTGACGCGCAAACTGTTCGGGCGACGCTTGGGCTGTCTCCGACCATGCTTCTGGTCGCATCGCCAGCGAAGTACTTCTAGATATGGGGGCTCGACGTTCTGTCGCTTGAAGGCCAATAGCTTCAACTCGCCGCTGTCCTCGTCAATGTGGACGTTCTCAGAAGCAAGGTCGTCTGCAATCATGGCCAGCATGGCAGCCCAGGATCGTGCAACAACATATTTGCAGTCATAGTCTCGGCCGAAGATGATGATTTGTCCCCAGGTACCGCTGGGACCCGGAGCAAGATCAACGGCGAGGTAGTTGCCTCCCCAGTCGCGAGCAAGAGGAATCCACGCGGGATGGGCGTAGGCCTTTTGAACAGCGTTAGGTGGTTGTGAGTCCTGGCGCGCAAGCAGATCTTGCCGCCAAAGGGGGTTGCCCGATGGCTGAGGTTGCGCAATGGGAGGAGCAGTCGAGGAGCTGGCAAAGGCCTTGACGGGAATCTGCGGTGTGCTGTAGTCTGGTTTGTTCGTGAGGTATTCTTCAGCGACCTTGCGCCAGTTCTGCCACTCCTGCACCATTTCCTCGCAGTCAAGTAACATGAGGCCGAAAAGGATGCCAGTGGGGAGACCGCCACGCTCCTGGCCGTCGTGAACTTGCAGGGATTCGCGGATGTCCATAGGGAGTGTGGAGTCGAGCTCGTGCTCCAGTTCATTGACGTCGTTTCCGGTGGCTCCTTCGCATACGTTGTCAAAGAGCTCTGTGTAGTTGTCTTCGACCCAGCGATCAATGCGCCTCCACGAGTGCGACACTGGGGGCGGTGGAGGAAGGCCCTCGCTAAAGTTTTGCATTGGAATCTCGCCAGTGACACTGTTTGCAGTGCCATCAGCAGTTGGTTGGCGGCTGAGCGACGTGCGCATCCCTGGCGAGTAGGGCGAGCCCGGCGACATGGGGCCCCTGGGCGAGCCGATGAAGCCATTGCTGGTCGCGGGCTCTTCGTGTGAGTATGACGAGGTCAGGTCGACGCGGGACTCGACGCCGCTGGTCGCGACGGAGCTCAAGGCGGCGTGACGGCTCTGTGGGATGGGGATGTGACGGCCGGTGCGGTAGGGCGAGTCGTGTGAGGCGTGTCGGTCGTTGGACGTCATTGTGTGCCAGAGGTCTTGGAAGAATTGGGCCATGGTTGCTGGTGCCCACGGGCGGACGCTCCTTTGCCTGCAGAGGGTCCGAGAAAGGTCGCGTAGGAGGGCGGCGGTAGCGGCAGCGGCGGCGGTGTGGCTGCCGTTGCAGGGTTGGGGAAGAGCTGAAGGAGGCCGGGGATTGCGCTCTGCGCTCTGCGCTCTAGGCTGGGTGTTGTGTGCTGGGTGTGGGTGTTGTTGCAGCGAGCGGCAGGTTTGGGCGAGGCAAGTGGGCGCAGACGGGTTTCACGGCTGTCGATGGAGATGCTCGAGAGCACTCAAAAGCAGACGAGGATAGGGGCCTCTTGGCGCGACACACAGACAGGGATCCGCTTGCAATCGTTTGTAATTCGACGGGCCCCGCAGTCCGGACCGTTTGTCTGCGCGTCTGGTCTGTCGTTCTCGCGGCCTGGGTGCGGTGAAGCTGGTTGCGTGGGGGCTGTGTTTGTTGTGAGGGTCGCTCTGGCTGACGCTCGTCTTGTTGTTGTGTGGCGTCGACGTCGTCGAGCTCCAGTCAACACGCGCTCCTTATCACGGCAATCTCACGTCCAGTCGGTTCACCGCTGCATTCATCTGGCCGCCTGATAGATCGTCTCTGTGCTCTCCAGTCCAACAGGGAAGCACCCTAGCGTTTCAGCAACCTCCGCTTGTGCACCAACCAAAACACACCAATGCCGCGCAGCAGGCACACGCAATTCCAGTACTTCGTCAAGGAACTTGGTTCTTCGTCAACGCAGCCTCTACTATGTACACGCCATCTCCGGCATGGTCTTTAGGCTATCAAGGCCAAGCAGGGGTCCATTTTTCAAATCATTCAACGCATGGTTACGTGGCATGATGTATTTGCAGAAATGGTAGTCTCGCACGCAAATCATCAATCACCGCTATCAGGGTCAAACTTGCTTGTTTCCTTAGTCCCACGCGCCCTGCTGCACGCCGCACATTGGCCTGTACTGCCATCCCCATCAACGCATCCTGTATCCAAGACATCTACCCCGCCAACTCCCGAGTGGGTCTGTCGGACAAGAGTTCATGTGCGTGAGACATGCCCTCACTACCCTCAAGCTGGGCATCTGCAGCGTGCCGGAACGCGGGGGGCGAGGCTAGTCGTATTTTTAGCACCCGTTGGTGGCTTGATTGCGACGCCTCCATCTCGTTGCCCAGAGCGGTTGTTTACCATGAACATCGCCGCTCGAACATGCCATGGCAACAGCACGTCAACACAGTGTCTGTCTGATTAACATTCGGGACCCATGCGCTAGGACCACGTACCCCAGACTCAGATCTTGGTCCACGTGGGCCTGATACGAGGTGATGTGCAGCAAGCGCATCTTGACCAAGGTCCGATCTGGTGGCGTACCTACTTTTGTGCTCACTATCCCATGCATTCGCATCACTCGCGACGCGTTGCTAGTTTTGCAAATAGAGAAATGGGTCATGTTGCTGTTTTGCCCAAGAACTGATATAGTTCTTCCTGCAGCGGCAGTACTATACCTTCCACCGCTGCTTGAAGAAATTCGGCATCTTGTAGGCTGGCACCAGGATCGCTAAAGCACCGTAGGCAGTGTCTAACTGCACTCAAAAACGCAGCAGACAAGTCTTCCTGAGACTCTTCTGCCCAATTATGCACCATTGAGCACAGCATCCATGGATTGAGGTGAACTGACGGGTCACTAGCCCCATGTTCAGACTCCTGATACTTCTCGGCTGTCGTTCCAAAGTAGAGCTCAAGAAGAGCCATGGCGAGGGCGAGAAGCGCAGTGTTCTTGTTGTTGGAGCCGCGCATCTTTTGTCCGCTTGCAACTGTTTTTGAGACCTCCATCACCGGAACGACGTATGGCCGCTTGATGTCGATTGATCGTGACGAGGCCGATATTTCCTGGTGGAAGAGAATGTCTTTCGCTGCCCACTGATTCGTGAGCCACGGTGTCGAATTCAAATAGAGCACGCTCGATGCCAACGTCAATGCCAACGTGTATCGCTCCTTCTTGCTAAGTTTTACACGCCTGCCGTTTACAATTTGCGGGGAATCTAAAAGCGTTTCCAATGTTACTAGCTCTGCAGAAGGAACATATTTCTCCATAGTCTCCACTGCATGTGCACCATGTAGCTTGTTCTTGCTGTTGAGAGAAAAACCTATACACGAAGCACTCTTATGAAGCTCTCCTATTGAAGCACACAGATCTTCGACCTCCTGTAGCGATCTTGCCGGGTCGTCTGTACGGGGATCTGTGATAGAGTATGGTGGAAGCGAACTGAAGCTAACGCTCTTAGATGTTCTATTTATGTTAGTGGTGCAATTCGGTCTGGAAATTTTGTACATACGCTGGCCTAGGTGACGGCATCGGGGTAGGATCCGGTTCATCTTCTTCCACATGTATCTCAGCAGCTTGCCACATCCAAGATGTGCCTTTGTCAACTTCCAACACCGTCGAGAAAGACACGGAGAAACGAGTCTTCGCTTGATCCTTTCCTTTGCTAGAACTTTTGGCGTAGAGAGTTCCTCGTGGCTCCAGTTGGAGGCTGGTCTTATGCGTCAACTTACAGGCGCATGACCAGCACAACGACTCATGCAGGCCTCTTGCATATCCTTGCATGCGTTGCAACCGAGTCGCAAATGAGGGCTTAACTGATTTCTGATATGTTTCAATCTTCTCACTTTTATCGGTGAAACGCTCGAGCTCCTTGTTGCATTCGTCCAGCTCATCTAAAAGTGCCTTGATGCTCTTTTTGGTCATTCCGAACCGAATCCGCTTCCTAATCTCGAATTTGTTGTCGTTTTTCTTTGGGTTTGCGACGAGAATAGATTCTAGGTCGTTGAGCTTGAGCTAGATGGACATGTGAGCGCTATGTAGGTGGAGGTATGATGGTAGCGTGCCTACCTCGTGTGCGCGATCAAGGTCCAACTTGCTGGCAATCTTCTTTGTTATTCGCTCAATATCTTCAATCGTATTCTGATATGCCTGAAAAGATTCTTTGAGCCTGCTCCGCAACTTGTTCGCCATTTCCTTGTCCTTCCACAATTTCGATGAGCCGGAGTTGGTCATCATTTCGGCGAGTTCGACATCTGAGGTAATGGGTTCGAGGAGAATGCGCATCGTTTGGTCATAGTGGATATGTTGGTTTCTGAGTTTTCGAATGAGCTGTGGGAGTTCGCGCTCCCATCTAACGAAGCTCTTGATAGGATCGAGTCCCTCATTGTATGATTCGATGCCTGCGCGCCTTCAGCATCAGCCGCCCTTCTGACCGTCTAAGCTCCAAACACACCTTGAATTATCAGAGGAAGACAGCCCAAGATAAGCCCTGCAATTTCGACACCGGACATTCTCGAAATCTACTGACACGTGCATATAATGGTTGCGACGTGAATGAAGCTGCGACATTATAGTGAGTGTCGCACAAGGTTGAGGGAGGGACGAGCGGGGTCCTAGCTCAAGCTTCATACCTACCTCCCACAATCGTCAAGAGCTCTACCCAACTGTGCTCTAAATCATTAGAATGTCTGGTTGCGACGACTGTGCCGTACAAAATTGAAGAGGAAGGCTGCTAGGAAATGCACCGCCGGCTTCAGCCTACACAGGTAACCTTCTCGTGATTGCCCGCCTTATTCCAGCTCAAACGCTCGAACCCCACTTGTCTTGACGCCTCAGACATCAATTCCCCAAGGCGCATTTTGCGGCACCGCGACACCAGGCTCCCAGATCTTATATATATCAGCCTGACTGCAGCACGAATATTCCCAACATGTGGAGACGACAACATGTCCTCTATACGACTCGCAACAGCATCAAATGTTCGAGCTTTCCAGAAACTGTCTAATGAACTCGACACAACCAGCAAGAAGTGGTCAGATTCGATAGAGCGCGAGGCTCTTGATGATGAAATAGGGCGATTCAGAGTTTGGTCCGGAAATCTTGGAGCTTTGCAAAAGGGCCATAGTTCGCTCGATTATCGGCTCCGTGATTCGCCTTTGCTATCCGAAAATACTCTCAAATTTTTGAAGGAACTCGAAGAGAACCTTGATGCGGCGTATGAGATTGTCTCAGGGGCTCGTCTGCCTTACGAAGAGCAACCTCGGTCAGACAAAGATGGAGAAAAGGAGGAAGACGACGATGATGATGATGGCTTCTTTAGCGAGGACGAGGAAGAAGATGATCCAGGCGAGACAAAGACGGAACTAGAGATGCGATTTGGAGAAGTCATCGACATCATCGACAACCTTTACAAGCTGAGTGTTCGTATCAGGACGCCTACAATACGGTCAAGATCGCTCAAAGCAGCATCATATCAGCCAACAGACCCAGAAACAGGTGTCGATCTGCTGGCGAGGTACGCTGAATATGATCTTCAGCATATGCAAGAGCTCATCCGACATCTACGGCAGTCTCACACAGACGATACTCAGCCTGAGAACGATTTTCTTGTGACTCGTCTTAGTAAGGGAATCACTCTCCGTAGACGTCAGTTTAAGTACTGGAGGAGACACCGAGATAAGCTGAGCGTCTCTACGATTTTTGAGGAGAAGTTGCCGATCGTACAACCAATTATAGACCGACCTGATGCTCCCCAACGGATGGATACATTAGAGGCACAACCAGGAAACCTTGTCATGGATACTAAAGAAGCGCCAAGTCATAAAACGGGTAAAACAATGCTGTCAGGAACCGAAGCTACACAGCACCACCAGTCTTTGGATGAGATAATTGACACCAAATCAGTGACTAGTTACGCTGTCACAGTCAAAGATATTCAAGGAAGGGGTGTCAATCTACCACCTCCCCCTAAATGTGCCGAAGGTGAGAAGGACTTTGAGTGCCCATACTGTTTCATCATCTGTCCAGCTCGATATGGTCGCGGACGAGCGTGGCGAACGCATTTACTTCAAGACCTACAGCCTTATGTGTGCACATATTCTGAGTGTGAAAGTACCGGCCTATTCCGCAGTCGCAGAGAATGGATAGCACACGAAGCTAGCCATCGCAAAGCCTGGAGGTGTTCAGAACATCCCGCCGCTGTGTACAAGACACCCGCAGGATTGGAGGATCATCTGCGACAAAAACATCTTGACAGCTTTCCTGAGAGTCAATTGGGTACCATTGTAAAAGTGGGTGAGACTTCCACCATCGACGTAAGGGAAAAGTGCCCTATTTGCTACGCATCTGCGGACACTGAAGGAATGGGTGATTTCCAGAATCACATAGCTAATCACCTAGAACGAATTGCCACGTTTGCTTTACCCAATGATCACGAAGATGCTACAGATGGTGCAAGCAGTGTTGCAAGTCATGGTAGGTCGGATAGCACTGAATCTCGAAATGTGAGCGGAATGTCTCTACCTAGCGATACTTCAGACGAGCTTGATGAAAGGGAAGATATGGATTTGCAGCGCCTCCAAGACACGCGCTTAGAAACAAAAGCTCAGCAAATGAATTCTGAACCAACCTTGGCAGAGACAGCCTCTTCTAGCCTACTGTCTCTCGAGAGCTTGCGTCATCTGCCAGATGGAAGTCAAAGTCAGAGTCGACTTGACGCATTGCTCTTGGATCGTACTGGCAGAGAACCCGATTTCAACGACCCACACTCTGACGAGACCCCGTTCGAGATTCAGGAACATCTCGAGCAAAGGGAGAAGTTTAGAGCTTATCTGGTCTCCTTGCCAGATGCCCAATCTGTACGATTCTTCCGGCGATATGGCTTGTGGAAAGGGCATGCCATCTTCAAAAACGAACAAGCAGCTTCGAAAGCCTTGGAGATATTCGACAGAAAACAATTCCCGCAAGTCAAAATTCAACAGGTCGCTAAAAATGCGAATAAATTAAGATTTGGAATTTCCGGTTTGGACCGGCCACCTTCAACTCGGAAGTCCACAATAGAATCGCAGGGTCAGCAAGACGTTTCAAGTATTGTCTCAACGCCGGTATCATATGACGAGGAGTCCGAACAGTCGAATAAACGTCCGGTAGTATCCGTGTCCGACATCCCAACACTTCACTCGTTGTATAGATCTCGAAAACTTTTGCAGCGGGATCAAAGTTATGCTCCGAATGACGCATATAACAGAATTGTCTCTTTCTGCTACTACGATCTGACAAGACTCAAAGTCGATGCTATCGTGAACAGCGCCAATCGTACCTTGAAGGTTTCAGGAAATGCTAATACGCTCAATGGTATCATCCACAAAGCAGCCGGCCCTGATATGACAAAGGAAGCTGGAGCAAATGGTGCTGTGAAGCCGGGTCAGAGTGTTATCACTGGCGGCTATAACCTTCCTAGTACTCATGTCATACACACTGTACGGCCTCAGTATTCTGGACCTAAGAGCATGGGACAGTTCAACATACTCACTGAATGCTACCGCAGTGCTATGAAAATTGCGCAAGAACATGGTATTAAAACGATCGCCTTCCCTTGTGTGGGTACTGGTGGGTGTGGTTTTCCTCCTAGGGTAGCAGCTCGTGTGGCTCTACAAGAGGTCCGAGAGCTTTTAGACTCAACCCACGACAACGGATTTGAACGTATCATTTTCTGCATATATAGTGCAGTAGATGAGAAGGCATACATGGACTTTATTCCTGTTTTCTTTCCCCCGACACACGCGGATCTCGATCTTGCGAGAAAATCAAACTGGTCTGCGAACCGCGCTGCACTTGCTGTACAGGTTTTAGAGACTCGTGCCGAGATTCAAGAGATTGTCGAAGATCTCTCTCATACATTCAGTCTAGTCGTGGCTGATTTTGACCAAGCCGTGCTCCGCGAGTTCGGAGCCATAGATGCAGCACTGGCATCGGTCAGAGAATATCTGTTGGGCACTCAGGAGCTCAAGAGAAGTCTCGGCGACCTTAACCTCTTTTGTTCAGTCATATCAACGCTTTGTGGAAGCATTACTGAAAGTACTGAAAGAACAGACGATATCGACAACTACAGAGACTATAAGCAACTGTGGAGTGATTATAATGCCCACATGGATGAAGCTCATGGCATGAGTCTAGTACACTTCTTAACAGAGTGCCGAAAGTTTATTCAATGCCTGGAAAACATCCTGACACACGGCGGCGTTGAAGTAGATGAGATAGCTGCCATACGCTTCTCAATTGAAACTTATGCAGCTAGACAGAAGCACCAATACGGCGAAGGCATTCGGGATCATTTAGATGGAGTTCTTTACGCCAGAGAGTTTCAAAGAGATGCACTCCCCCAAACTGATGGGACTGTGGCGGTGAACAACATCCCATCTATATCAAGACTCTATCAGCTAGGCGAACTCGAAGAAAAACCGACATTGGCTCATCCGTCCGCTCTTTCAAACCACGCAGTCTATCTAGCAAGAGAAGACATAACAAAGCTTCAGGTTGATGTCATGGTCAACTCCACAGACGAAGGCTTTGCTGGTATGGGTACTCTGGATCGCAGCGTATTCAAGAAAGGTGGCTCTGAACTGCGAAGCGAATGCAAGAAGTTCGGCATGTGTAAAGTAGGAGATGTAAAGGTGACGGCAGGATATTTACTACCAGCCAAGCATGTTCTTCATGTCATACCGCCAGAACGATATAGGAAAGACTCAAGGGATGTTTTACGGCGGATCTATCGCGAGGTGCTGCATACGTCAGTCTCTTTAGGCGCAAAATCGGTCGCGATGCCGAGCATAGGTACAGGTGCGCTCAATTATCCACGACGTGATACTGCGTCGCTCGCTATGGAAGAAGTCAAGCTATTCTTGGAGTCAGCTGTGCCAAATAGCTTGATTGAGAAGATTATCTTCGTGGTGTACTCATCAAACGATGAATTCATCTACAAGAGCCTCTTGCCTGTATACTTTCCGCCTTTGGACAAAAGTTTGCAATCACAGCCTGTTTTGCGGTCTTTTGAGCCTAATCAAAACACCATCGCTCGCGAACCGTCCCCAGCACCTCGCCGTACTCTATTTGGGTCTATAGGAGAGGCATTCCGCAATGTTCGTTTTAGCAGCAGCGTACGTTCCGGCAAGCAACCTGTTGCCAACTTAGAACGCCCCATCGACGCTAGCGAAGAACATGTGTTGATTGAATTTGAGTCACACGCTCGAGACTGTGTCAACTGCAAGGACGTTACTCGGCTGTACGAAGAGGGACAAAGTTTATGCGAAGTTGGTTTCCCACTTGCACAGACACTGCTCTCGTACATGACTATGTCAGCGGATCAAAACGTCTACACGGAATCAGACAAAACCAAGTTAAATGTTCCGGCTGATATGTTTCGATTGTCGCTATTATTACTTACTACAGTCGAAAAAAGTACACAGAAAACGTCCTTAAACCCATCGATCACTCGCCGACTCTCTTCCAATCTTGGCTCATCAGAAGACCATACTAGAGAAGGCACAATACCAGCAGATAGCACAATCGATCAATCCAGTATCCAGACGCCATTTGTGAAAATTCCAGAGAAGGCTCAGGCACATGTTGATACATGGTCAAACCTCGCGAAGAGATGGGAACCGTTGTATCCCGGTCAATGCAACATCCATATTTACTCAGACAGGATTGATGTTCGGGAGTCACATACACCGAAGAAGGGCCAAATGCCATTGCTTTCGTTGAAGCTTACACCCTCCACTACGATAAAGAAACACGAATCCAAGCCGGAGCTAACGCTTGTTGGAGCTTCGCCACTTAAATCGGTGCTAACGATTCGAGGAGACATATTGCTACGCAGTGCAAACGTTGTGCAGTCGGAAGAGTTGCTTCAAATGTTGAATCGTGCTCTAGATCAAAACTCAAAACAAAGCGATGAACGTGTCGTTAACGAATCTCGACAGGGTCAAGACCTGCTTGACGTTCGGCACGAGCCTGCATTTCTCATCGGACAAGAAGGCAGACGATTGAGCGACCTAGAAGTTAAATTGCAGTCCCTGAATGAAGCAAGCTCTCGGCTGCGATCCCTATCTCACGAACATGACGAAGATTTCATGTCATCACAGCCAGCTAGGGCGCAGCAAAATGTGATCAACGAAACGCTGAGCCCTCTGGCATCACAAATTCTTTCGTATCTGACGACAGATCTGAAGTCTAGACGTGGCTCCTACATCGGTCAGACCACACAAAATATCGCTTCTGCACTCGCCAAGTCTCCAGCAGAAATCTCAGCTGCCATAGAGGATCTGGCAACTCAAGATTATGTTCACAACACCCTCGATGGAAATACGTGGGTCATTTCGCGACCTCCTAAAGATCTGCCTGCATTGATGGAAAGGCAAAGAAATAATACTGCAACAGAAGCTACATCCGCTCAGGTTCGCGAAGTGCCCAGGTTCCACGACACACCGCCTAGCCCGACGTTGTATCCTCATACCACCTCCAAGGAGGCGGTTGATGCCGAAGCGTCTGGGCTCGATCTGGACGCTATCAACATCAATGACTACTTCACCTACCCATCACCTTCTGGTATACGGTGGACTCGTATAGATAAGCGCCTTGTCGACGCACAAGCCTTGACTGAAGCGGATGAAGAGTTTGACGATACGGAGGATGCTCTCATCGTGCATAGAGTGCTCCGACGTGGTGAGATAAGATCCTGGGCAGAACGGACGAGAGAGTTACGGGGGCAAGATATTGAGGTGATAAGGTTGGAGAGGCAGGGTGCAGGGAATGAAGGAGAAAGAAACGTAAGACGGAGAGGCAGTGTTGATAGCCTGAAGCACGAGAGGCCACGTAGAGAGCTCCGAATAGAAAGGGGGAACACAAGAGATGGTACAGATGGTGAGTTGAGGGGTAGAGGTAATGAAAAAGATAGGGAGCAAGAGCAGTTGGACCGATTGCTAGCAGGGGATTTGCAGGAGAGGGAGCTTCTCAGAGCAAAAGAGGAAGAGAAATCTGAAAGTGGGGATTGGGAACTCCGACGACACGGTGGTCGGTAGTGTGTTGTATAGTTTTGAAGATTGATAAATGTATTTGTTTATACCACTCTTGTTTACATATAATAACAAGATGATGATGATGATGATGATGCCCAAACAAAACGCCTTGAACCCTGAAGAAAAGGATATCACAGTCGACGAAACCCTCAAACGCCCCACTCCAAAAGCCGTCTAGAAACGCCAATCCCATCTAATCATATCCTCTTCAACACCCTCCTCCTCCTCCACCCCCTCCATCTCCGCCTCCACATCCTCCACCTCCTCCGTCACCACCACCACCACCACCTCCTCCTCCTCCACCATCTCCACCACTAAACCAACCACCTCCTGTAGACTGTGCTGCATAAACTCCGGCGTATCCCGAATCATATTGGCCGTAATTGCTATAGCCGCCGTTGCGTCGTGCTTTGCGCATCTCCCTGCGCGTGGGCTGGCGGTAAGGTTTTGAAGAGTGGCAGCCCATTGTTGTGATGGAAGTATTTGTTTGCTCGTGGAGGATTGTAAAGTTTATTGGGGTATTGGTACGAGCAGAGTGTTGATTGGGATTGGTGTGTCTGCGTATGTATATGTGTATGTGTGTAGATGAACTGTAAACCAATGTGATGTGTAGAGATATGCAAATGGTAACCTCTGATGTTTTGATAGTAGAGTGAGTGAGTGAACTTTGAAAAAAAGGGCCAACTCGCCTTTGTTAAATAAAAGGGCCAAATATGCTCTTGCATCATCATCATCGTCAGCATCATCGCTACCAAACTAACTATCCTTCTCTCTGCCTCCCTCTTTCCCGCCTTGCCTACTCACCTACCCATCCTTTCGCCCCTCAAATCCGCCTACCCACCACAGACACACAGACCCAAACCGCCCTACCACTTCCCTTTTCGCACACCGCACACCTTAGTACCCCACACAGCCCGCCGCCCCAAAAGCCATGCACGACGTGATGACAATCAGGCCCCCCATCCATCCCGTCCATCCATCCATCCTCCACAGACAGAGACACAGACACAGACACAGCCATAGCCACAGCCATGACACTAACCCCCAATCCAGCAATAAAACAACAGCGAACCACGACCCGTGACCCATGGCCCGTGACCCTAAACACTAAAGCCATAGGCAGGAAAGTTCCCCACCAACACACGCCCACACAGCCACACACTCACATGCTCTCTCACACACACACACAAAACAAGGCATACACAGCCAGATCAGATCAGATCAAACCAAACCAAACCAACCCCCAATTTGATTTTAGCTCCAGAAAAAAAAATAACTCCCTTGTGGATGGTAATTAGTGCCACAAAGAGAGACGGATAGTAGAGAGAGAGAAAAACCAAAGTCCGTGCACTGCACAGCCCCCCAAATAAGGCACCCTTACTTTCTCCTCTTCCCGGTGGATGGGTAGATGGGTAGATGGGTAGATGGTCAAACGCCGCTGCCATGTACCTAGATACTGCTTCTGCTTCTGCTTCTGCTTCTGCTTCTGCTTCTGCTATCTACTGCGCTAGGAGAGAAAGGAAAGGAAAAGAAAATGGAATACGAAATAGAGTCACGTGTGGGCGTGTATATCTAATGCATGGGTCTGCGGCTCGATTACTTCCGCTTTGGGGCGGCGGGCTAGTTAGGTTAGGTTAGGTTAGGTTAGGTTAGGCTAGGCTAGTAGGCAGGCAGGCAGGCAGGCCCGAAGGAGAAGCACCGAGATGGGTCGGTATGGCTAAGGTGAGGCATGGTTTAGATAAAGCAGGGGAGTTGATTTGTTTCATCTGAGCGGAAGAGGCTTGGGTTGGTTTGTTTTTTGAGGTGCCACGTAGTCAGATTCATATATGTATGTACATGTACCTGGATGGTTGATGCGGGAACGCGACGCTTTTTTTTCTCTTTCTTCCTTGAGGGCGTGAAGTTTCCTTCCTTTCTTCCGCCATAGGGTGTGTGTGTGAGAGAGAGAGAGAGAGAGGTGGGGGATTCTTGCATTTACATGCTATTTCAATACATGGATAGATATATGGATATATGGGTGGATGAATGGATGGATAAGTAGAGTGATGCATTGATTGATCCACACACAAACCAAATGTTTCAGATTCAAAAGTATCCGAGAGAGTGTTTGGGTGTGTGTGTGTTTGAGAGAGAGAGCAAATCTAGCGCCATGAAAATATTATCCAAAAACAGGACAAACGGTCAAAAAGGAAAATGTGTAAAATAAAAAAAAAAGGCTAACCAAACGGAGCAAACCATGTCCGTCTGGGCATCGATATAATAAAACAAAGAATAATGAGACTCCATGGAAACCCTACTGTAATATGGCCAAAAAATAGGAAAAAAAGTAAGGAAAATATATAAAACAACATGAATAATGTCTGTCCCCTTATCATTATCCCATACCAAAAAAAACATCTCCAATTCATCTATGCGGAAAATTCGTGTTGTAGTAAAAAAAAAAGGCCGCATGCAAAATTCCGAGGGAACCGCTTTGTATCGCTCGCTCAAAATAGCGTTCATCAAGTAGTTGCATACTCAAAACAATGCCGTATCTGTAGAAATGAAGGATTCGTGGAATACGAGAACCCACCCCAACACCGCGCCCAATACGTTCAATGTACAACAAGACTTTTCGCTTGTATTACCACTTTCGGCCTGATTCATCCATCTATTTGCCCTGCTTCTTGGCCTTGAGCGCCAAGTGTGAGTACACCCAACCGCCGCCGAGCGCCAAAAGCACACCGAACCACTCTCGGCCACTCAGAATCTTGCCTTCGCTGTACCAGCCAATGGACAGAATGAGAATGGTCTTGAGATGGCTGACAATGTTGAAAGTCAACGCAGAAGTGCGGCCAATGATCAAGAATTGCGAGAGGTTGTACATGGAAGCCATGATTCCAGACGCGCATACGGACCAGAGAATGTCTGTTGGTACTGCCGAGAGGTTCGGGATGGTGTCGAAAAATGGGACGAATGGGATAAGCAGGCACACGGAAATGGGTGCCTGGTTGAGCAGCAGCTGGGGAGGCGAGACCTGGAAATCCTCAATCTTCTTGCCGATCCAGATCTGGTAGAGGGCAGTCGAGCAAAAGGCGAGGGTAGCAATGATGATACCAAAAAGCTGCGTCTTGGCGGCCTCGTTGATGGTGAAGGAGACACCAATGCAGGTAGCGAGGATGGCGGCAAGCATGTAGCGGGTGACCATTTTGCGGAACAAGACAAAGTTGATGAGAACAACGGTAGGGGTTGTCATGACCTTGGAGAGCTGGTAGAAGCCTATCGAGTTGAAGGTCAAACTGAGGTTTCCGAGGACAACGTAGCCGGCGAAGAAGGCGCAGACGGGCATCATGTGCCAGACATTTAACCGCACCGCCTTGAACGCGCGGAAGGGACCGAGAGTTGAGACGAAGAGAACAAGGCCGGTGGCAGTAAAGTGCCAGATGACAACCATGAGCTGGCAGCCCTTGAGTTGCTTGTCACTGAAGACGCTGCTCCACTGTCAGAAACCACATCTTGTGGGGAGTGGGAGTGGGAGGGAGAGGGGGGAGAGGGAGGATAAATTGGCGTACCGTTTACTCAAAAAGATGAGGCCAAGCGTGGAGAAGGTGTTGAGGGCAATCCAGAGGCACGTTATGATCTTCTCCTTGAGGGCGAGTGGCGCTGGCGGCTCAGCGGGCTTCTCGTACGTGGGCAGCTCGTCCAGCTCAAGCGACTCTCGGGGATCGACATTGGCAACGAGGCCTTCGATGGAGGGGCGACTGTCGACTGTGGCGGCGGTTAGCGAGGAGATGGGCGGGCGGGCGGGCGCATCGTGTGCCAGACGTACCCATGGATGCGGTGTGTAGATGCAGCAATGTAGCGAGCGACGGGGTGGGCGGATGGGCAACGGGGCTATGCGCTCATAACAGTCCGGGCAGTGGACGCGGAAGGCAAAGGAGCGAGGACGAGGGCGAGGGCGCGGGTCTGGCTGGCGGGCGGGCGGCGGGCAGCGGGCGGCGGGCTACTGCAACGGCAACTGCACGGTGTCAAAGGGCCGTCGAAGGGGAAGACTGTCGGTCGCAGGGAAGAAAAGAAGGAACGACGGGCGTCAAAAGGGCGTGCCACTGCGCAGTCAGCCAGCCCAGCCCTCGCCCGTGGCGCTAGGGGACAGCCAGGAGGAGCCGCCCCTATGCCTTTGCCTCTGCCTATGCCTTGCCGCCCCGGCCCAATCACCGCGGCTGCTGCCCCACCGGCCGAACCCTGGCACCTGATTCGCCCCGCTGCCCACCCGTTGGAGATCTCGCCTGCAACAGGCATGCCTTCCGAGATGCAACGCGCTCAACGTCTTTTGTCTGCACATGGCTTGGAACCGCATACACACACGCGCGTACCCACTCACCAGCCTCGCACTCACATCACGTGGCCTGGTCCCCTGCCCAAGACCCTCCAAGACCTTCCAAGACAGCACGACAGCAAAACAGCAAGACAGCAAGACAGCAGGGTCCTCCCCGCCACGCCAAACAGCCAAATCTCTCATGCATGATCCCACCGCGAAATGAACTGAACTGAACTGAACTGAACTGAGCTGAACATCATGGCCGTGTATTCTCTAAAATATTTTGGAGCCGCCGTCATCTAAACCCAACACCCTACCTGCCACATCAGACACCAGACATGGCCCCTGTTTCCTCCTCCTTCTCCTTCTCCTTCTCCTTCTCCTCCTACTCATCCTCATCCTCCTCTTCCCTACCCACCACCACCACCACCACTATTACCAAAAAGACAAGCGCCGACCCATGAGTCCTATAGCACAAAAAGAGCCAACGAGTTTGAGGAAGAAAAAAGAATATAAAAAAAAGAGAAAAAGAAAAAAAAGACGTCTTCTAGTGTACACGTCAGGCACGTCTGACGAACCCCCCACTCCTCCCCTCCCTCCCTCTCTCCCACCGAACTCGCCATCACCCACACCCAAAGTCCGACCGACTAAACAAAGAATTCCCGCGTGCCATGCAATTCCGAAACAACATACACAAAAACACAAAGAAAATTCTTTCGTGTTACATTGGTGAATAGCTTCGCCACATGGTAGGCTACTACTACTACTCCTACTCCTACTCCTACTACACCTCACCATCAGCAACAGCAAGGCGCTGTTTCGCCGTCTTTGCCTTCTTGCTCAGTCCACCCTTTCGCTTCTTACCACCTGCAGGCGTTGCTTCTGGATTGGTCACGGGCGTTGCTGCACCGCTTGCTTTTGCGCTCTCATCAAAGTGTCCTTCGCCTGCATCATAGTCAGCAACTGCATCATCATCATCATCATCGTCGTAATCACACAAGACCCTAATCTTCGACTTACCCTCGTGATACATGTCGTCTAGGTTGGCCTCCACCCGCTTCTTTTTGCTGCGCTTCTTGCCCGGAGGAGCATTCTTCTCCTGCTCGGCCAACTCTGCCTCCTTCTTCTCAATCTCGGCAGCCTGGTCATCGTCCACGAGCCACATGGCCATGTCCTTGGTACGATTCTCCCTAGAACGTGTGTTGAAGTCGACCTGTGCGCCTGCCCCACCAGAAATGACGACGCGCTGTACTTCCTCCTTCTGAAGTGCACGCTTGCGGATACGCTCTTCAATGGTGCCCTTGGTGATGAGACGGTACACGGTGACTTGCCGAGTCTGACCCAGACGATGAGCACGGTCCATGGCTTGAGAGTCAATGGTGGGGTTCCAGTCAGAATCGTAAAAGATGACCGTGTCGGCCGATGTCAAGTTGATACCAAGTCCACCAGCACGGGTAGACAACAGGAAGACGAATATCGATCGGTCACTCTGGAAGTCTGAAACCGTGTCTCGACGATCTTCGAGCTTGGTGGATCCGTCCAGGCGGCAGTACTTGTAGTTGCGGTAAGTGAGGTACTCTTCTACGAGATCAATCATCCTCGTCATTTGGAAGTAGAGGAGAACACGATGATCGTTTGCCTTGAGTTCCTTGAGCAGTGCGTCGAGGCGTGCAAGCTTGCCAGAGTCCGTGACGAATCGTGACATGGAGGGAGCCTCAATGTGAGTATATCTCGACCTTTCGTTGGTCGGTGGTGGTAGCTTGTCGCGGACCGTCAAAGCCATGCTTGCGCTCTTGGACTCCAAAGCATTTCGTTCCGTCTTTTCAGAGGCGCCGTACAAGGCGGTTCTGATGGGCAAATTGAAAAAGTCCCTCTCCTTTTCGGCAATTACGCCCTGGCTCGCGCAGTACAATTCAATCGGAGGTGCAGATGCGCGAGGCTTGGCGCACCGCTCGATGATATTGAACCCTGTCTCCTCAAACGTAGACTGTGAGACGTTGAAAAGGTTGCGCATGTAACCCTCGGTAGCAATCTCAGTCAACGGAGCCCGATCCTGCCGATCAACAATGTTCAGCATGGAACGCTGAGGCGCAAAGTCGCCATTGTCGTCGCCATAGAAGACATTGAACCGGCCGGCCTTGTTTGGCTTCTCGCCGACATCGAGCGCTCGCTGGAAGAGGTCGCTCTTCGCCACCTTGGACGCCTCACTCGCTGACAAGTCGGAAAATCGGAGCCAAGAGTACGCACCGGCGTTGCGGGCAGACAGCTCAACATTGTCCGTACTCCAGACGTTCATCAAATTATACAGATAGTGCCCGTTGAAGCCCGCCTTGGGATTCTCCGAACCAGCAATGTCGAGTCGGCCGCCGTTTCGGCAGACCAGTCGTGGCAGCGAGTATTCAATCATGTTCCGTGTCGAGTATCCAACTCGCACATTCTGGCCCTCGCGGAGGAAGGACGCAGTCTCGGCAAAGTAGGCGAAAGAGAAAGGCGACCAGGTATCGGCACGTTCAAACAGATCCGGATGGTTACAGACCTTCCTGAACTGCATGACGAGGTTCATTAGCGTGGCGCTGTCCTGATCATCACCAACCGCCTTTTCGATGAGGTCCATGATGCTGATCTTGTTGCGGAGATTGGTGTAGTAGGCGCGCTGTCGGTAGGTCAAGTCGCAGAAGACATCCAGTTCAATCTTGTCTCCCAGCTCCTTCTGCACGTGCTTCTTGACACGTCGTAACATGAATGGCTTCAAGATCATGTGTAAACGTCTCAGTTGGTCCTCGTTGAGCTTGGTGTTGCTCTGCGCGTGACTCTCAATGTCCTTGGAAAACCAGTCGCTGAACTCGTCGTGCGAGTCGAACAAACTCGGCATGATGAAATGGAGCAGAGCCCACAATTCTTGCATGTTGTTCTGGATGGGCGTACCCGTCAGGAGTAGTCGGTTGCGTGAATGGAAGCCTAGCAAGCTCTTCCATCTCGAACTCTGTGACGATTTGATGGCTTGCGCCTCATCAAGAATCATGTACTGCCATCGCATCTTCTGGAAGTATTGGGCATCCTGGACTACCAGCTGGTAGGATGTAATGACAACATGGCACTTTGAATGCCTGTCATAGGTAACGTGCTGCTTATCCCAGTACTTGCGCAGCACTTTTCGATCCTTTGCAGTGCCCCAGTATGGGATGATGTTGAGGTCTGGCACGAACCTCGTAATCTCCTGCTGCCAATTGTGAAGTGTCGAGGCCGGAGCAATGACGAGAAACGGTCCCCAGATGTTGTATCTCTCGGCCAGGTAAGCCATGACTGAAATAGACTGGACCGTCTTGCCGAGACCCATTTCGTCGGCAAGAATACCATTGATACCCTGCTCGTATAGATTGACCAGCCAATTGAGGCCCTTGAGTTGGTACTCCTTGAGCGTACAGTTGAGCAGACTGGGCTGAGGGATCCAGTCTTCCTTGTTCTGTAGTCCAGACGGATTCTGAAAGTTCAATTCACCGTCATCCTCATCGCCCTTGTTGTTAAAGGCTCGGGCTCGATCCTGGGCTTCTTGAATCGCGTGTTGAGCATTAGCCATGGCGGCAGCATTGAGAGCACTTTCGTCATCATTGTCAAAGTCGAGGTCCTCAAAGTTGGTGACCTTGGCGCCCTCGGGAATGGCGGAGACGTCAATCGAAGTCTTGTGCGTGTCTGCGGGTGCAGCTGCAGCAGTGTCGGCGTCGTCGGTGGATCTTTCAATCTCATCTGTCCGTGCCTTCTTACCAATGAAATGGGAGTAGAGCTCGGTCTGGGAGATGAGGAAGTTGAGCTTGCGTTTCTGTCGGTTGGCTTCACGGTCGGCTTCGGCCTTCTTTGCATTCTCCAGCTCTTGACGCTCGGCATTCTTGCGAGATTCGCGTTCGTCGCGCTCGTTCCTCTTCCAGAATGCAAGCATCTCACGCATGCCTCGCTTCGCTCTCGCCTGCATGTCTTTGGTGCCCTTGTTAGTACGCATCTGCCAGCGACGAGCCTCCTTGGATGCCAACTGTGCAGTCTTGCGGAGGTTCGACTGCTTCGTGGACATTGAGTTCTCCTTGATGCGAACAACCTTGGGAACATCCTTGCGGGCAATGTCTTTGACAATCTGGCCGTAAATGGTGTGATATGCGGACGAATCGTAGGATGTCAGAACGCCTGAGCCAACGCCATCTGTGTAGGTGCGGCTCTTGTAGGATTCGAGACGTGCCTCTTCCCGTGGCGCGATCGGAGGGAGGTCGTCGCCACGATCAATAGCAGCCTGACCAGCAGCAGCGGCGTCCTTTTCGGCTTGCTTCTGTTCCTTGCTCTTCTTGAGGCGCTTGCTGTTCTGGCCCTTTCGTTTTCCACCGGGTCCAAGATCGTCGGATGCCTGGAAGGAGCTCATGGTGCCGCCTTCGAGATTCGGTCCAAGGGGAGTAAGCTCGCGGATATCCTTGTTGGGTGCATTACCCTGCAGCAGCTGAGACGTGTTCTTGGCCTTGCGCTCGGCCTTTTGAGCGGCCATGAGGTGTCTCTCTTTGTCTTCCTCATTGTCGGCCTGGCCAGCTTTTGCGAGGGCCTCGGCGCGCTTGGCCTCCTCGTTTTGGATCGTCTTCTCGCGTCGGCGCTTGCGTTGCATGTCCTTTTTGCGCTCCTTTTCCTCTGCGATTTCCTGGCTCTGGACCTGTTGCCATGCCTCACTCTCGTGCTCCACATTGTACTGCTGCTTGGCATAGTCGCGGTGGGCGGTGAAGTTTTCGGCAAAGCGTGCCAAAGTGGCTGTCCGGCGTCGCTGTGGAATGTTAGCGTTGACTTTGGTTGAGAGGTTGGATGCTAAGCAGCCACTCACTTTGCGCTTGTCGTTCTCGGCCGTCGCGACCTCGAGTGCGCGCTTGGTGCTGCGCTGCATGTACTCTTCGCGCTCGTGGGAGGCGCTCGGTCCCTCTAGGTCGTTCATCTGAGTGGTTTCAATGTGCGCAAGAGCGGCCTCGACTTCAGCCTCGTCTGGGGGAGGCACCTGGCGGGGGCTCATGTGCGGCGGCGGGTGTGCGCTGCCGACAGGGGGCATGGACTCGTACAGGCTCCGCGTGGGCAGGTGGCTGTCAAGCGGAGGCATGTCTAGCGACGCCGGGGACGCCACGGGCTCCTGCTTGACGAAGAGCGGATTGGGCAGGGGCTTGGACAGGCGGTGGAGCTCGGGGTTGGCAGGCAGGGAGGGCTGTGGCTTGGGGGGAGGGTCGTTGTCGGTGCCCGAGGACATGATGCTGGAGAGGGACATGGGGTCGGCGCGTGCGGCTGGTGGCGGCGGCGGTGGTGCCTTTGTTCGTGTCAGTAATGCAGGGCGGGCGAAAGGGGGGCAGGCGGCAAGGAACGGGCTGACCTCTTCTTTGATCGAGGGCCTCCGCACGTAGGTCAGCGGCGGAGGCTGCACGGCGCCACGGCCCATGGACTGGTAGACGGACGGCGAGACGGGCGAGTGCGACAGGCCGTCCATGGCGGGCGTGTGCTGGTGCTGCGACGGCGGGCGCTGCAGCGGCGAGGGGTGCGCGTAGGGGATGGCGGCGGGCGACTGGTAGGGCTTGTCGTAGGGAGCGTGTGATGGACGGGCGTCGGGGTACGCGTGCGCGTCTCGGGGCTGGAGGGCGGGCGGGTTAGCGGGGGGTGTGTGTTTGGGTGTGTGTTTGGGGGTGTGTGTTTGGGGGTGTGTATTTGAGTGTGTGTGTTTGAGTGTGTGAGGATGCATGTGTGAGGGTGAGGGTGTGCATGTGCATCGAGGAGAGGGTGTGGGTGCATGGGAAGACGTGCCTGTTGCGAGAAGGCGTGGTCGTAACGCGCCGCCGTGTCGCGCCCCGTCGGGTCGTAGTATTTGGCCGTGGTGGTGTCGCGCCCGTACAGCGCGGTGCTGATGGGCGGCAGCTCGGTCTGATGGGCGTGCAGGTGCTGTTGTTGCTGGGCCCCGGGCGCCGCGCTGGGCGAGTGCTGCGTCTGGCCGCTAAACGGCGTCTGCGTCTGGGGCGAGGCGTGCGTGTCCCCTGGGTTCCGCATCCTCTCCTCCTCGTCGAGCAGCGGCCGCGGCTCGCGGAACATGGCGACGGCGGGCGGTGCGGGTGCGGGTGCGGCAGCAGACGGGCTCACTCCATGGGCGGCAGCTGCGACAGCTGCGACAGGCCGCGGTGCGCGTCAGGGCGGCGGCGACGTGGAGGCGCCTTTGCGCGTACACGGGGCAATGGCTCCAAGGTGTGCTTGGAGATGGCGGCGACGACGAGATGGCCGGGGGCAGACGCTCGACGCTCGACTCTGGCCTCTTGCCTCAGCAATGGATGGCGACGAGGGCCCGGGAGTGGAGCAGCGGATCCTCAGTCAGCTCCTGTGCACTTAGTGCGGCTGCGGCAGTCTCCTCGTCAAGCTCCCACCCGTCTCGATGCAGCCCTTCTCGTCGAAGCAGCCCAGAGCATCGCGTTGCCCATGGCCCGCGCCGCCCATGGCCATGCACTCGTCTGCAGCAGTGCAGCGTGCAGCCCGTCTTGCGCGCGGCTTGTCTGCATCATCACGTCTGCTTTGCCCCCGTCCACGAAGCTGCCCGGCACTGCCATGGCTGCCGCATCGCTGATTTCCCGTTCCCTGGCCGTGCAACTCTCTTCTCCGGGTTTCGCCAACTTCTAACGTCGGCTACTCCACCCATTGCCCAACGCCATACCGGCTGCCGCACTGCGCCCGCCCTGTCCTCGACACCACATGCGCGTCTCGCCGTCCCTGTGTCTTGCTCCACTCCATCTCTGCACGCGACGCGAAACCCCATCCGCGCAACGCCAGCACGAGACGACGAGCGTTGAAGCCAAACCCTCATTGGGTGGCCCGTGACGGAAGGCGCGACCCACCTTCCTGCAGACGATCGCGCTAAATCGCTTGGCATCAAAAAAGTTCGAGAACGTTTGCCAGGAGCGCGTCTGACCCAGCATTCACATCAACAACACTCTATAATCACAATGGCTTCCGTATACAAGACCCTGTCGGGCACAGAGAACCACGAGAAGGAGACGGGCGAGAAGCGAAACAAGCAGCGTGTGCTCATTCTGGTACATTTGTCGCGCGCCAAAAGAGAGAGAAAAAAAAGTCCCTGCTAACCGTCTGTAGAGTTCGAGAGGTGTCACATTTCGCCATCGCCATCTGCTGCAGGATTTGTACTCGCTCATGTACGTTGAATCCGCCGCTCTTGCAACCCGTCTCTAATCCCAATTCCAGGCCCCATAGCCGGAAAGAGGCGAAGCTCGACACAAAGACCAAGCTCTATCAACTCAACGAGCTCGCAGGTAAGAACCGCCTTGCGCTTTCTGAATATTGCATTCTCTCAGTCTCCGTCTCTTTCGATGCTACCGTCTTTGATTCTTCTTCTTTTTCTGTCCTTCTTTCGCCTTGTCTTTTCTTACCCATGCCGAGTTCACCCAACTAATCACGTGCTCACGCTCAAACAGAACTCTACAACTGCAACAACGTCCTCTTCTTCGAGGCCCGTAAAGGAAAGGATCTCTACTGCTGGATGTCAAAGCCCCCCAATGGACCCACTGTGAAGTTCCACCTGCAGAACCTGCACACCATGGAGGAGCTAAACTTCATCGGCAACTGCCTCAAAGGCTCGCGCCCCATCCTCTCCTTTGACGCCGCCTTTGACAAGCAGGCCCACCTGCGCGTCATCAAGGAGCTCTTCACCCAAGTCTTTGGTGTGCCCAAGACGGCACGAAAGGTAAAGCCCTTTGTCGACCACGTCATGGGCTTCACCGTCGCCGACAACAAAATCTGGATCCGCGTCTTCCAAATCAGCGAAACCGAGCCCGGCAAGAAGCCCGCCGAGGGCGCCGACGACGACGAAGCCGCTGCCGCCGCCGCCGCAGCAGCAAAAAAGTCCAAATCAAAGTCCAACGACTTCGACGTCAGCCTCGTCGAGATTGGCCCCCGCTACGTCCTCACCCCGATTGTCATCCAGGAGTCCAGTTTCGGCGGCCCCATCATCTACGAGAACAAGGAGTTTGTCTCTCCCAACCAGATCCGTTCCGACTTGCTCAAGGCAAAGGCTGGACGCTTCAACAGGCGCACCGACGCCACCACCGAGTCCCGCGCCAAAATGGCCGATCTGGGGCTGACGAGCCACGGCGGGAGGAAGAAGGAAAAGGACCCATTGAGCGACCAGGTGCTATTCCAATGATTATTATAATTATAATGATTATTATTCTTATTGGGTTTCATTTGAAGAAGCAAAAAAATAGTCAATATGTGGCGTTTTTAAACCGGTGGTCTCTCTTTTTTTTCCTTTCTTCTCCCTCCCTCCATCATCATGTCAGGCAGGGGATTTGGCGCAGGTCAATCGCGTGTTTGTGTGTGTGTGAGAGTATATGCACATGTCCGAGTATGTATAGACTCATCAAGCAAATATACCTTAACTACCCCCAAAATGAAACATGTATGTAATCAAGGCGTACAATAATCACAAACAACTTGCACTTGAATTTGGATGCGTGTGCATGCGATGTTTATATATGTATGTATATAGATCTATCTATTGTGATGTGTGTAATATATTCAACATGCAACACTCTCCTTTACCCAACCAATATATACACCCACCATCTCTCTAGCATACAGCAACACCCAACTCTCCCTCTTCGATTCCTCCCCTAAACTCCCCAACATCCTCTCCCCGCTCATCCAGCACCCACTCCAGCGTCTGCCCCCACGTCTCACCATTGTTCTCAAACCAATACTCCCCCAAACTTCTCACATAATTCTCTACCATGCCCTTCAGCGGCGCATTCTCCTTGAGCCACAGAATTTGATCGGGGCACAACTTGAGCATATCCTCAATCACATAGTAGTGCGGGATGTCGTCGCCCCACCCCTCGGCCCCTACATCGTGGCTGGGGTGGAGATTGTATTTCGACGCTCCGTATCGCGAAGTGTATGTTGCTGTATTAAAGTGCGACGACAGCCCGGTGGGAGCCGCAAAGGGGAGCGCCGGCGCCGGCGGAGGGTAGTTGAGGTGGATATTGAAGAGCAAAGAGTGCTCTTGGCCAGGGTGTCGTTTCTTGAATTTGCGCGCAATCGTGCCATTCGAGGGGCAGATGTTGCTATGCACTACTTCGCGGATTACAGCTTGCACGTCTGCCATCTCAGCAAGCTCCCACGTGTTCCAGTTGTGGAGGAGGGCGGCACGTTTTAGGAGTACGGGGCGCGTGACCCGCAGCTCGCGTGGGTGGTCGGGATTGTGGAATGCGCGCGAGTACAGCCATATACGGTAAATGGCTCGTCTGACGCGATATCGCTCTTCGCTTGTCAGGAGGCGCCGGCTCTCGTAGTTGTACTTCCATTTCTTGAACGGATAAATGTCGCACCATTTCTCTGCGACGCGACCTGCTTGTACGATTTGCTTGAGCAAGGCAATAGAGAAGGGGACTGATCGGATCATGTGTGCTGGTTGGCTGGCATTTTGTGTCAGGAGCTGTGTAATATCCTGCAGTGGCCCAAACTGTGTTTCGGCGGCAGTTTCGAGGATAGCGAGTTTCTGGGAGGACGTATAAATGTTGTGGAGACGATGGCAGGTAGATGAGAGCGCGAGGACATCGTTAACGGAATTGCAGGAGTAGAAGACCTGGAGGACCAGCTCGGTGGCCAAGTCTTCGAATAGCATTATGGCGGTGGAACAGGGCGATCCGACGGAATCGTTAATTTTGTAATCTCAAAACGGGCTGTATGACTTGGGTTTTACTTCAACAATGCGGTGAGAGTAGCGCAAACTATTGAAGATACGCTTGTGTTGTGCAATTGCTTCACTGGCCCCAGACGCGTCCAGGTCACTGAAATCAACACGTCTGCTCAACCTCCCACTTCTTCTCTCTTCGTCGGTTAAATTCTCAGATGTCAGACCAGATACTGAGATCTTTCTATCGATCGGCGCGAAACTGAACGGTTGCTGTAGACTTAGCTGTCGACTGCAGCCGCGTCACCGATAAGCAAGGAAGGCCTTAGACGGATTGGACCCCTCCGTTGGGGCTATAAATTGAAAAGACAACATCAGAGGATTCGCTTGGATTCAATGCAAGCCCCAGTGGACTGCGGGTCATTGTGAACGTCATGTTTGGTGGATAAGGAAGGAAGAAAGGAGTCATCAGCACGACTAGAGAGGCGGCTGATAGCGCCAAGCACGAGTGAACCCCAGACGCAGGGATCAGCCCGCAGCTCCAGCGTTCTCCACTCACATTGTGGGGCTACTGCTCTCAAGTCGTTTGCAGCTGTTGCGCTCCATGGCATTTACAAATTGGCCAGACAAGTCACATTGCCAGTGCTGGCAGGTCTGTTGGAAAGCAATTTTATCTTGAAGAGGAACAGTAACAACACTCTCCCTTGAATATTACTACGGCCTATTATGGCTCTGTAAAGAAAGAATCCAACCACTCATCCATTCCTCTGCTATGCAGCAAACAACTCCCACCTCCCAGGAGGATCCCCCCTTCCTGCGCCTCCCAATCGAACTTCGCCGCCTAATCTACAGCTTTATCCTCCCTCGCACGGCAATCTTCGATGTGCGTCTCCAGCGGGACCCTTCGCCCCCAAGATCCGAATTTAATCTGACCTACATCCGGCAGAGCAACGGTGACGGGACGTGGCGCATGCAACGCACGCTCCCACGTAGTAGCCGCGAAACTGGCAACGACATCGTCTGGTACCGCGGCTGCACGGCTCTCCTCGCAGTAAACCGCAAGGTGCATGAAGAAACAGCAGATATGATGTACGGCGAGAATACATTTGTTATTGATGTAACGTTTGACAAGATCAACTTTCGGTATCGCTGGCGGACGCCAAATCAATTGACACCGAATCGGGTGTATGCCTACCTAAATCATTTTTCACAAAGAAATCTAATGCGGGTGAAAAATTACGTGGTGAACGTCGAGTCTGTGGATGATTACACCGGAATGATCAAGTACAATTGTGGGGGAAGGGGGCTGGCGGCAGGAATACGAGGAAGAGTACAAGAACTTGTGGGGTTGTTGGTGGCGGTTCCTTATTTACAGAAGCTGGAGGTACATTTGATCGATGGGGCGATCAGTCGAGTGCGATTTTCAAGCGGGAGGGTACATAGGGTGCAAGACGATGCTAACCTCGTACAATCGCAGATAGTACTCGATCCGCTCAGAGCGCTGTGTGGAGTACGGAAGGCACAGGTTACCGGTGTGAGTGAGGAGTATGCTGAAAAATTGGAACAGAGCATCGTTTCTCAGCGTGAGTCGCTTCTTTCTTGATACAATTCCTTTTGCCAGCTAGATTATACACCAGAGATCAGGCCTAGGACTTTGACGAGAGCTAGATTAAAGAAGAATATGCCATAGTTTATGATCGGGTACATATATTATCATAGAGCGATAATAGAGTCTAATCACCACGCACTACGTTCTCAAGAGATTTAGTTGTCAAGCATGAGGTCTTTGTACATTTCGCAATATATGCATTCTCTGAACTTACCTTATCTGCGCAAGAACAGCTCCACACAGAATAAATTTTCAATGTTCTACTCGAGTGAAATATAAAATCATCTTTGGATTTCTCTCCTTCTTCAAATACCTCCTCCCCTTTCGCAACACCGCTATTTTCTTCTCTCCCCCAACCATCTATCAATACAGAACCATCATCACCCAAATCAAACCTCATATTCTTCGTCTTGTTCTCCCACTTATTTGCCCTTTCATCCTTGTCAACACTCCCCCGCTTCCTCGACAACCTAGTCAACCTGGGAGCCGGTTCACACTTCTTCAACCAAGGAGGAGATTCATACTCTTGAGGATTGTCTAAGATAAAATCATCTTATCGGTGTTTCCTTTTCAATGATCTTAACTGGCAGTTCGTACTGGTCTTTTCTTCCTCTTTGTCCCCTTCACCCTCCCTCTCGTCTTGAATTGATACTGAAGACCCAAAAAGGTAGTAATCCCTCACTCTATCACTATTCTCAACATAATCAGAATATTCTGCTCTGCGATTACTCTTCTTCTTCTTGCCAGGTTTAAATCTGAAGGCGGGTTCATTTCTCCAAAGCCTTGTGTGATATCCCCATCAACCCATCAACCCATCCATGCCTGAACTCTTCTCCACGTATTTTCTATTCTGTATTACCCTCTCCCTCCTTTCCTCCCTGCTCATACTCTCCCATCTCTCTTTCCTCTGCCAAAACATAACCAATACTCCAAGTTCCCTCTCGATTCTCTCCTTGTTGAATGTCATCCCATCGTCCCTACCCCTCGCGTCCAAACATCTCACTTTTTTTCTCTCCTGCCGATCATCCATATGATCACTCAATATGCGCTTAGCTAGCTCACGCACACGCTCCGTAGGGTCATATACCTCACAGCGTTGGTGGTCTGCAACACCTTCCGGAAACCGATCAAGGTAGGATTTGACTTGGATTTTCCAACTTCCTTTGTCGTTTACAGGGTCATTGATATCTCAATGAAGGACCAAGCGTTTGTGGTTACCATTGCAGAGAGAAATATCAATTGTAACCAAGCTTGGGGGAGGACTATGATGCGAACATGCTCGGTGAATGGTACGTTTTCGGCACTGAATTGCTGTGTCGGAGACAAGATAAGGAAGACCGGAGAAATTACGAGCATTTGTGTCTGAAGCTTGAAAAAACACTGAATTGGATGTTGTGTTTGGATGGCCGTTAATGTCCATTGGTATCGTAGAGGGCGTGGTCGTGAAGAGGTAAGCTTCCTCTGTTATAAACTGCCCTCTTTCTCGAGTTTGACGTAGTTTCTCCGCCTCGTTGGCACGAACTTGGTCCAGCGCCAGACGGGTGTTTTCAAGTTGTTCGGCAGTCAGTTGGATGGCTTTGTGTTGCTGTATCTCTTCCGGTATGGGCCTTTGACCACCCTGTTTGGCTTCTTCTAGAGTCCTCCTGAAGATGTCTGAGTAGAGTAGAGACTTCGGTTTCGGTTTCGTATGTGCATCCTTCTCATTTGCATTCTCATTTTGCATCTGAATTCCATTTTCTTCTGCATCAACAATTTTCTCGACATTCTTTGGGCTATGTAGGTAGAATTGTTGACCACGACCAGTATCGGTGTTCTTTTCTGGTCCCATCTCGTTGTTTAAAAAGAAAAAGTCAGACATGAAAATAAATGGTGAAGATATGGTATATAAGGGGTGTACTTCATTTTACTAAACGTATATACTCTGCGTGCGGAACCATTTTAAATCAACCTTTGACCTCTCCCTTGAAAGCAGCTTATCTCTCAAAGATGCGCTTGAGACAGACTATATTGTGATGCTTTGTGTTAACGGAATGTTTGCGCGGATTGTCACGGTTTTTAAACCCGTTATAGTGTGATTAACACAAGAACATTGTGGTGATTTCAAGAAACGCTTCAAGGTATTCAACAAAGGAATTACGGAAGGCAATCGCATCGAGGAAGCGAACTGTGAACATTAACAGAATCAAGTTTCATGTCAAAGAGAGAGATGAGAATTAAATATCCGGCTATACGACATTGATTTTTAGCAGAGAAAGTCAAGCCCTTCACTAATACCGCCGAGTTTATGAAAGTTGCGAAATATGTATTTTGAAGGTCGACGTGATTTTGTAGCAGGAAAGGTCGATCCATATTGAAACAGATAAGCTGACAAAAACAAATTCGTAGTTAAACAATTCTAGTACGTCATATCTCTTGCTTCAAGATGATTATACTTCTTGATCGTGTTGAGACCAAATTCCCACAAACAGCTCGTAAACGTCCCCCTTCCAAACGCCAATCCATTCTAGTCAACGTTATGTTATGTAATCGATGATCGTTGCATAAACGATATACAACGAGAGCGCCAGAATTGAATATCCCTACTAGTCCAAGAAAAAACGTATGTTGAACTCAATCCAACAGGCGCGCTGAGAGAATAAAAAGTTGAAAAAAGCGTCGCCAGCCTGTATGTTGCGTTATACATTTCAAAGTCAAAGTCAAATTCTACGACTTAAGGCTGTCCCTCATGCTCTGGCTGCTTGCGCTGAGTGGCACGTTGGTGACGGGGAGAATGTTCTTCGGCTTGCTGTTTTGTCGTACTTTGGCAAGGGCGTAGACAATACCACTGATGAAACCAACAAAGATAGCAGAAACACTTCCAAACGTGACAGGCGCATCAAAGAATATGAGACCACTGAGGGCAATAGGGAGCTTGTTCAGGGCACCGACCATTGAGTAGGTAGTGGATGAAGTGACTCGGACAGCCCAGGCAGAGGTGTAGGAGATGAAGACGGTTGAGAGACCAGAGACGAGCATGACGATCATGACCGTGTTGCGCTGCTCCGGAGGGAAGTTCTTTTGGATGTTGGCGGATGACCAGTCCTCGATCAAAATGGATGCGACAAGCAAGACGGGGATAGTGAGGAGATTGTTGTAGTACATTGCTATTGGGTATTAGCAGGTTATTGTTACTTAGTATTGCTGAGTGAGCTTACTGTCAAAATCCTTGAAGTTTGTAAGCTTGATGCGCTTCCTCATGCCCAGAACGTAAGTTGCAGTGCAGAGGCAGTTGAACATCATCCACAGGTAACCGGCATGGAGGGTTGACATGGCGTCCACTGCTACGTTTGAGGCGTGGCCATAGTTGGCCAGAGCGTGTTGAATGTCTGCCCAGGCCGCAATGACGGAGCTCATGACCATCAGTCCAAAAGAGAACAGCGCCATGGATGTGACGGAGCCACCGAACCACAGTACTTCTCCGTACGCGATTAGGATAATTGTCAGGTTCTTGAAGATAGTGTAGACAGGGATCGAAAGGAACTTCAGCGCCCAGGTGCTCGTGTAGATCATGCCAATCAGGAGGAGGGAGATGGGGAACCCTGGTTCTGTAAGTTTATGCTATTGAATTGATCGCACTGGTTGCGCTTACATTTTCTTGCTTCTTCGCTGTTGAAGTCCCTATATGTGATGATTCCAAGGGCCTTGCAAGTGGAGATGGCTGCTACACAGACGACGGCCTGTGGTTTTGTTAGAAGGAGTAGTTGAAAGCTGAGTGGATTATCGCACCTGCACAGCAAGCAGAAAGAAAGGCAAGTTGAAATCCACGCCAGACAAGACGTATTTGTTCGTGACCGTCATCATGATGGAGGAGCCGCAGTACGCGAGAACGGCGGCTACGGGATTCTCTGTCACGGCCACGCTTCGCTGCGTAGAAGAACGCGAGGGAGGTGTCGCGGCGCGGAACTCCTTGGGCACCGCGTTGTAGTCATCGCTCTTCTTGTCGTCGGCCATGGTGTTGTTGGAACGGGGGGTGAATGCGCGCAGCGGACGTGCAGTCGTCGAGACGGGCGGGAAGCGAACGGACGGTCGGCGCAAGCGGTGAGCGGGTTCGAGGGTCCCAAGATGGCAGTGGGAGAGAGCGAAAGACTGAACGAGACAGGAGAGAGATGTCAAAAGGAAAAGGGAGCCCCGTAGCTAAGCCAGGGTCCATAGAAGGACGCGTTGCAGACATTAGACTGATTAGCGAAAGCTTGGCTCTTCCGAGGGGAACTTTGCAACGCCTCTAAATGAGCGCAGGCTGAAAATTATTCACCACCAACGCCCTGAATCTTAGTACGGAAGCCTCTCCGCTGTCAAAAAAGATTGATACAGCACGCCCTTCCCGTCTGCCGCATTCCCAACGGTTGTGCAAAAGAGCGTCGATATCGTAACTGTTTCCAAATTTGGCCAATAGCCACGTGACTACGATAATACCCCCTTTATCCTATCAACCAGCAACCACAAGGAAATGTCCACGTTAGACCCAAAAGTTGCCTCGCTTGTCGACAATGCGACCAGGGAGGACGACTCGGATGAAGATGCCCTGATCGCTGCTCTAGAAGACGACTCAGAACTAGATGCTTTCCGTGAGCAACGTCTCCAACAATTGCACTCCGAGTTCGACAAAGCGCGACGACTGAGAGCAAATGAACATGGAACGTACACAGAGATTAAAGACGAGAAGGCGTTGATGGACATAACCACTAGTACTAAGCTATGTGTTGTTCACTTTTCCAAGCCAGACTTCAATCGCTGCCGCATCATGGATACGCATCTTGAGGTCAGTCCCGACGCGTTCTGGACGTAGTCGATACATAGAATTGGTATTGACGAAAATCAGTCCCTTGCGCCATCCCACTACGAGGCTCGAATTTTGAAGATCAATGTCGACAATTGCCCGTTCTTGGTCACTAAGTTGAAGATCCAGGTCTTGCCCTGTGTCATCGCGTTCGTAGATGGCATAGGAGTGGACCGCATCATCGGGTTCGAAGGCCTTGGTCGAAACCCTGACAACTTCACTTCGCGGGAACTGGAAAACAGACTAATCATGTCAGAAGTCTTTGCAAGGAACAAAGTCACAGACGAAGATGAGCGACGGAGGCTGCAACGAAGCCAGGTAGCTCAGAAGGAGGAGGAGAATGATGATGATTGGGATTGAGAAGACGTGCTGAGTTATCGATCCGGTCACGAAGCGTCAAGTACGCTCAGGGCACAGTTTTGATGAGGAAGAGATAGCAGAAGAAGTGACGGCGTTGTGTAGGTCTGCTAGTGTCACGGATCAAGCACTGTCTCAAAAACTTTCCTCTTGGTATGGCAGAGGTTGCATGCTAGAAAATTACAAGGTTTTTGGATTTCGGCAAAAGGGCGTATAGCTGTTTGCCCAAGTAAACAAGAGTAAGAAGCAACAAATTGCGCAACTATAGCCACATGTGAAAATACTGCGTAGATGTAAACTCTTGAGAAGATACTCAACATGCCAACCAAGCAACAAACGCATCGGTATCTGCATCTCCAAACAAGAAGCAAATGTCGATCAACAAGCGATTAGAAAATGCTAGAAGCCCCAGCCAATAAAAACTGACCAATCCCGATGACGAATGACGCCATCCTCTCAGAACTTATTACTCTTTGAGACCCAACCCAGAAAACATCCTCGAACCATAACCCCGCCTCAACCCCTCCACCTAAACCACCACCGCAAAAATGAAGGCATACTGGTTCGACAACCTCCCTGTACGCCTCACCCTTGCCCCCCAAGCAACCAACTCGCCGACCTAACACCTTCCCAGGGCGACCAGCGCCTCCCCCACAATTCTGGCCACGATGTCCCCGCCTCATACCTCGCCAACCTCGGCGTAATCTATCAGCACTGCGAGGAGGTATCTGCTGTCGACGCAATTGCCACATCACGTTCGTATAAGAACCGAGATGAAATTACAGTGTCACCTGAGAAGATGGGCGAGATTTACGAGGAGAAAGTAAAGAGCTTCTTCCACGAGCATTTGCACGAGGATGAGGAGATTAGATACATTCTTGACGGCGGAGGTTATTTCGACGTCAGGAGTGAGGGGGATGATTGGGTGAGGATTTGGTTGGAGAAGGGCGATTTGATAGTCTTGCCCAGTGGGATCTATCACCGATTCACGACGGATGAGAAAAATGTGAGTTGTTTTCTTGTCAGGGTTGTTTGTTGGGCTAGAGAAAGAGAAAGAAGGCTGAATATTTGTGTGCTGACTTTTGATTGCGTAGTACACAAAGGCAATGCGCCTCTTCAAGGATGAGCCAAAATGGACACCGCTTAACAGGGGCGAAGAGACGGATGAGAATCAGTACCGGAAGGAGTATCTTAAGGCGAGGGAGGGACTTGCTGTGGGACAGTAAGTATGCATCGATCCGATGCTGAGGCCTTGTTTGTGACGAGCAGACCAAGTCATGCGAACATGATGGTTCTGAATACATGCAAAATGTGAGATGTCACTTCTCATAAACTCTTTTTTTCTGTCTCCATGTTTCCTATTTTCCAGGTCTATTAATCTTGATATTCTTTCGATCCTTTCTTTTTTCCAACCGCCCTTATACTCTCTCCCTCAACATGTAAAAGAGGCAGGTCACACAGTTTCATTCATAACCTGGTCTAGCGCATACACCTCCGAGTTTGCATTTCGAACGGGCATTGCGCAGCAACCATGTATGTTGCAGTTCCGAGTTGTGTAACATTCCCTTGTCATTTAACATGTATACATCAAGCACTTTTGCTCTCACAGTCTACATATCTCTCTTCTCTCCCCTTCCTCTTGCCCCGTCTTATTTCATCTTCTCAAAATGTTCCACCTCCTGCCCTGGGGCCCAAATAGCCCCTTCACACCCTACGCACGCATAACGCCATTTCCTCCCCCGCGCCAAACCCCCCAGACTTTCATACCCTGTCCCCGTCCCCGTCCTTGCCCTCAGACATCCCCACCTCCTCGCCGCCAAGCCCCCCACCAATACCAATACCAGCACCTTCACCAGCGCCAACATCTCCATGGCCAGACCTCCCTCTTCACAATCGAAGGCTCAGACTTTGAGATCCCAGAACAAATAGACTCATCTCTTCCGTATTATTATCAACGCCACCATCCTCATTACTGCCCCCATCATCATCGTCATCACCACCACCACCGTCACCAAAACCCTGATAACGACCCACCCCTTTCCTCCTCCTCCTCCTCCTCCTCTTCTTCTTTTTCTTCTTCCAGCTCCTCCACTCCCTTCACTGACCCCACCCCTCGCTACCCTACCCCGCCCCCTTCCTTCCGCCACGCAACATTTCTCCTCCCACCGCACGCCCCCTCTCTATCCCGCGACGAAATCCTCGTGTTGCCCCACCACCTCACACGTCTGCGTCTCCGGATCTACACCTCAGATAGCCAGGCTGTGCAGACGCTTCGTGTGGCGGTGGCGGGGGATATGCGGTTGAATGACGTGCTGGGGCAGACTGTGCCGTGCGTGGGGGAGGGAGAGGGAGAGGGAGAGGGACAGGGACAGGGACAAGGACAGGGACATGTGAGGGCCTGTGTTAAGCGCGGGGGGCGATGGGTGGAAGTAGGGCTGGGAGGGAAGGTGGGAGGTTTAGGTGGGTTTGAGGAAGAAGAGGGGGTGGAAGTGCAAGTTCGAATTCAGATTCAAGTTGGGTGTGAAAAGAGGAATGCGGAGAAGTACCGGCATGCAGGCGGATCAAGGAGGGGGAAGGAAAGGGAGAAGGAAAGGGAACTTGATTTGGAACAGGGAGTTGAGAAATTGGACATGACTGGTTTCTAGGCGGCATTTTTGCGCTTGACAGTTTGTTTGTTGCCTTGCATATGCGTCCCCAGTTGCAAGAAAGTTGTAATTTTTTCTGGTCATAAGACACTGGTATTGGTGTTTTTCTCTACATACCGCAGAATCAGATCGAAATCTGACCTCAACACTTGACTATACTCGCCCTGACACGCAAAAGAAAGGTAAACACCGTATCCCGACATTTCCTCAATCGAGCAAAACGTTTTCGTGGCCAATCTTGGCGTGTGCCACGCATCGCCTTTGACAGGGAGGGAGACATGTCGAATAATACGCAAAACAAAGAAGATGCCTATCCGTGATCGTCCCGAGCCTGGTTCCTCAGCTACCGCATCCATTTTGTGCTTCAGTTATGGATGCCTGACCCATCTCTTAGTTTTCCTGAGAAGTTTCTGCCACGCGGACCCAATGGTTTCTGCGCCCTATGCCTCTGGCTTGCCAGCCTTCTTCTTCTGTTCGACCTTGAGCAGCAATGCGCGGTTGATGTGTGGCAGAACACCTCCGAAAGCAATCGTGGCACGGATGAGTGTGTCGAGTTCTTCGTCACCGCGGATAGCGAGCTGTAGATGACGTGGCGTGATGCGCTTGACCTTGAGATCCTTGGCGGCGTTGCCTGCAAGTTCAAGAACTTCGGCAGTCAAGTATTCCAGAACAGCGGTGAGATAGATGGAGGCTTTGGCGCCAATGCGCGTCTTCTGGCGCGTGATGGTTCGGAGGTGGCGCTTTATGCGACCGCAGGGAAACTGTCGGAAGGACGCATTGTCAGCGCGTCATCTATTTGAGGCCTATGCAAATGCGCGGGGCGATGCGATTGGGCATCGATAAGACATGGTGTTGGGCGGCTGCTCACCTGAAGGCCAGCTTTGGCAGAGTGCGACTTGGTTGTCTTGACATGGTCGCCTTTTCCTCCAGTCTTTCCGCCAGTCTTTCCTATGAAGGCTGTCAGCTCTCGGAAGCTGTGATGACGCGATTTACACTCAGCGCGTACCTTTGCCGCCAGCCATGACTAGTCACTATTTTCAGTTGGTGTCGGTGTCGATAATATCAATAAGGGTGCGCGACCGAGAGTTCCGAGTTTGGGGGCGCGTTCGATGTTGTTCGGTTAGCGGGAGGTGGGGTGGTTGGGTGGTGTTGAAGTCTGCAAGGAACTTGTTGTTGCAGCCTCGATGCGCGTTATGTAACCCGATACGGATTGGGAAGGACCGTGCACCAGCTGCTAGTCTGTGCTATCGTAAGATGTGAGGAGGAAAGCGGATTGTAGCGCCTTGTCGAACCTTGTTGGGAGAGACAGGGTACCTTTTGCAAGCCTGCCGAAGCTGCTACAGACATTGAGGCGAGTGCTGGCGGGTGAATGTCCGCAGACTAGTGTGCTTGGCAATATCAAAGCCAGAAGTGTAACTAGAGAGAGAGAAACAAAAGACGCAGCAATGCAGGACTGAAGGAAACAACGGACTGGAAGCAGCAGACTTTGTGAAATGGACTTTTTTTTTCAAACGAGAATGAAATAGTAATGCTGTACGGGAGAGCAGATGAGAAACGTACGAACCTGCCTGTGTGGACTCGACGCAACATGCTCTCAGAGAGAAGCAGGGCCACGGCACAAATACGCAAACACCTGAAGCGGGCAATTACCAACTGAGGACACTAGACCAGGCGCCGCAAGAGCTTCCTGGGTGCTGGGAAAGCTAGCATGCTTGGACGAAGCTGTTTGCTCTGGGCAGCATGTGGCTCGTCGCTACGCATGTGCTGAACCCTGGGAGTCGAGACAGGACTGGAGCAGGATACAACGTTACCAGTGGTGGGCGGGACTACCGCGCATGGCACAACGCCGGAATGCTGCCACACGCAGCTGGCGGGGTGGCACAAGGATGGACGGTGCATGTTGAGATGCGCTCACACGCAATGTTCTGGAGAGCAGCTCCCGCACGGGCGTTGGAGGGCAGCGGCCGCCATTCCGAGCCATTCCGAACGGGCAAGGCGCCTTGGCGCGGCCAGCAACTCACAGGTCCCTTGGGCGGCGTCGCGACGGCGGCTCCAGACGACGATGCAGCTGCGGTAGCTGTTGATGTTCCTGCGCGCACCGTCACTGCACCCCCGGCTACTGGCAGAGCTGTCTCTTCCGCCGCCCGAGTCCCGTGCCGCGCCCAACGCCGCCAGAGCCCCTCGAGCGCTTGAGGCCAGCGTCGACGCTTCCTGCCGACCACCGACCACCGACAACGCCGCATGCTGATCCCCGCCGCCATTCTTGCACCACGCCAGAAGATCAACACGACACACGGCCTGCCATGGCCTGGCAACAGCCCTCGGCCATGAATGCCGGCGGCGCAGGAGACGGCAATGCGCCGGCGGGCACAGAGTACACGCTGCAGGGTGAGGAGACCCCGTGCGGCATGTCTGGTGCATGTCAGACACGTTATTGTTGGGCACAGGACCGGGACAGGGGCTGACAGGCACGCAGGAGTTATGCGCTTCCTCCAAATCGAATGGCACAACCACGAGCGCGCACGCAATGCCTGGGACATTGAGCGCGCCGAAATGAAGGCCAAGATTGCAAAGCAGGAGGGCGAGGTGCGGAGTGCGAAGAAGCTCAACGACCAGCTGAACAAGCACATCCGCATGCTGGAGCAGGCCCTCATGAACGAGCGGGCCAAGCAAAAGGCCGGTGGCGACGCCAAAGCCGCAGACGACAAGAAGGACTCCAAGGGCAAGAAGAGCGGCCTCAATCCCACCAAGCGTGCGTCACCTCCACCACATGTCGCCAGCACAGATGCATATGTGAGCGTGAGCTGACCTTCTCTGCTATAGCCCAGAACAAGCACCACAACTCCTTCCTCGACGTCGACTCCGAATTCCTCGATCAGTTCGAGGTTGATCGAGACGGCCTGCGCGAGAAGTCGAAGCTCTACCTCACCAAATGTGTCGAGGAAATCACCTATCTGCTAACCCCTCCATCGCAACCGCCGCCGCAACAGCCAGGCATGCACGGGTTAGGAAATGGGGTCGGGTTTCTGAACCACGGCGACGCCTCCATGGAAGACATGTACCTCCAGCAGCACCGCCAAAAGCTGCAGTCGCACCTGCCTACTCTGCCAAACTCTTCAATGCCCAACCACCAAGCCCAGAATATCCCAACATCGTCCGACCTTCAGAATATGGCTCTTCAGTCACAGATCCACCACGCCCCTCAGATGACCCGAGACCCTTCTGGCCAACAACCCCTGCCTCAACACACTGGCGTTCCTGACTTTTTCGGCCAACAACCTAAAGTTCAGGCGCAGCAGCACTTCGCAAACGTTCCCGAAGAGCAGGTAGAGAAGGTAACACACACTTACGACAATAATGGACGCCAAGTATCTAATGCAGATGACGGCAACACCATTCCAAACCAAGACACAGCAGACGAGTCGGAGAGCTGGAACTTCGAAGAGCCAATCACCGAGATATCTCAGGAAGCCCCGCCTAGGAGACCAGACACTGAGATGTTCCCCAGCGCTAACAGCATACCTCCAAAGTCACCACCACGAAACGCCAAGACTCGAAAACTAAGCGGAGACGTTCATAACAGGAGAGTAAGTGGCGACCTGCAGTCCAAGAATGCCCTGACACAGGCCACAAAATCGGATCCACAAAGCTTCAAAGTTCGGTTTGCGCTCCGTGGCCACCTTGACGTTGTGCGCTCTGTCATATTTACGGGAGGCGGAAGTCCAACCGAGCCAGAGATATGCACAGCAGGTGACGATGGAATGATTAAGAGGTGGGTGATACCTGCGACCTATGCTAGCCAGCACAGCATGAACAATGACCTGGACATTGCGCCATATTGGTCACACAGAGGTCATGAGGGGGCCGTAACATCACTAGCAGCATGCCCACCATCTGCCCACTTCTCAACGGGCGGTCGGGTGTCTGGTGACGGGTGGATCTTTTCCGGAGGCCAGGATGCCACGATCCGAGTGTGGGAGAGAGGACGTGTAGACCCCAAGGCTACGCTCGACGGCCATACCGATGCTGTTTGGACTGTTTGCGTACTACCTACAACCTCTGCTTCTGTTTTTGGAACCGATAGCAGCAACTATGGCGGTCCCGACCGGATATTACTCGCCTCAGGATCTGCTGACGGCACCATCAAAATTTGGGCTGTCAGTGCACCACCACAGCTAGTGTCGCCCCAGACAAACTCACGACGTGGCGTTGGAGGCAGTCGAAGACACTCGGTGACTTCGGGCTCAAACTTCCCATCATCACCTCAACCTAGTGTCGCTACTTCTACACCCTTCCACTATATGCTGGTACACACCATCGAACGAGCAACGCACTCTTCGCCTACGTGCATTACACCTCTGTCGCTGAACGGAGAAAATTTTGTCGTTTCATTCGCCGATGCGTCTATCCTCGTCTACGATACGCGGACCGGTGAGGAGCTCATCGGCATGGCCAGCGGCGAGACATATGACGGCACCCCAGCTACTGGTATCACCTCGGTAGTGACGACCTCGCAGCCCTTAGAGGGCGCCGCACAAGAAGGGCGTGGTGCTTCAGATGAGGAAGGAATCCATGGACCAACTGGCTCCAACAGCGGTGGTGGCCTTGAGGGTGTCATAATTAGTGGGCATGAAGACCAGTTTATCCGGTTCTTCGACGCCAACTCTGGTACGTCTATCCTTCCTATCACGCTTCTCCAGATTGAGTGCTAACTCCCACCAGGTCAATGTACATACAGTATGCTTGCCCATCCCTCAGCTATATCTTCCCTCTCCCTCAGCAAAGACGGCCGCGAAGCCGTGTCTGCTGGTCACGACGCGTCAATCCGTTTTTGGTCTCTTGACAAGCGCATCTGCACGCAGGAAATTACCGCCCACCGCATCATGCGCGGCGAGGGCGTGTGCAGCGTCGTGTGGAGCCAGGATGGCCGACTCGTAGTTTCGGCAGGTGGGGATGGAATTGTCAAGGTCTTTGCCAGATAGCGTCTCTCAAGGAATCTTAGCAGCTGTCCGTGAATGTTGAAATGTGGATTGGGAATGAGGAGGACGTAGTTATTGTTTGGTGCGGTGTGAGCATTTTTTGCAGGGCATTTTGTTTTTCTTTCTCTTCTAACTGTTCTTCATAGCTGGAATGGAATGGATCGGAATGGAACATACCCCGGGTGATGACGGATTTTTCTTTTTCAAATGGACATGGTTTGTGGAGGAGTAGTAGTGGTGGTGGATTGCGAGGGATGATGCGATTATGAGAACTAGCAAATGGCAATGAGAATGGCATGATTGATGGGAAGATTTGGGTTTTATGGGTTTCCCTTGTTCTGTGAAACTTCATCTGTAGTGTTGTTTTTTTCTTCCTTCTTTCATTCAATGTGCTATGACGTTGCTATTTATGGTTGGAGGAAAGAATTGAGGGTTTCTTTGTGGGAATATATTGAATTGCGACATTATTCTTTGATACTGTAGTTGCGTAGTTGTATGAGACGTTGGGATCGAGAGCGTTGAAGAGATATAGGATAGATATCACTGAGGGGGGGGGGGGGGGGGGAA